>JAPQLA010000003.1:1920162-1942422 GCA_029822935.1 Naso vlamingii | reverse complement strand
TCTCATCCTGTCTGTGTGTCTGTGCTGATTGATTACCTATGACTTCTAACCAATCAGATGTGCTGCTGTGCTGTAGGAGGGACATTGAGCCAGACTGCAGAGCTTAATACTGTGCAGTGTATAATAATCTAATATACATACATAATACACACATTCATTTACTTGTGGCGGCCCGCCACGACATCAACATTGTCCACCACATATTGATCACTCAGACAGCGCAGCAGTGAATAATATCACATTAAATACACCAACACAGTGGATGGCAATGTGGCTTTTTGTTTATCATTGAAACCAACAAAGAAGAGGAGCTTCCTGTTGTCTTGGAGGCGGGAAGTAAACAGGACTTATGTATAGTGAAGGCAGCGGCTAAACTGAAGAGAGTTGGAATAAAAGACAAAGCGAATGACCGTGCGTGTGTGCTGACAATAAGTTGGTAGCAGCAGCTCAACACAAGTGAAGCCGTTAAACCCAGCTGCATTCTTAAAAGGCGAAGCTTGATCATAGCACCGTGCTAACAGTAGAGCTAATGCAGCTAACGGCTATGCTTGCACTGAGCAGCAGCATGTGACCTCTTTTTGGTCACTGAGCTGTTGTTAATATTGACTGCGTATGTTAGTGGATTAGCGATATGGTTAATTTTGTGCTCGGACGCCTAATGTTTGCTCCTTCATCCAGATAAGTAATGGAAAGTATTTTGTTTTGCAAACAGATCTGACACTGGTGTGGTTCAACCCATCCTGATCACATGATTTTTCTTTACTGATTACATGTAAAAAAAAAAAATTGTTACCATCCATTCTGGCAACAAGCATTATGTTAGAGTAGTTACAGACAGTAAGACTCAAAACCAATAAAATGCTGATCGAGTAAATATAAAGCCTATTTTTTCATCATGTTACTTGTAAACCACAGCCCCAAGTGTGTGACAGTCACTCGCAGCAGGTGTGTTAATTGACCTTGATATTAAGTCCACAGCACAATAATATAACGTAATAGATCAATCACTCTCTGCTCCTCACAAAAGGAAAAAGCAGCCGCACAGTCACTTCCCAGCAGCAAAGATGCACAGTTGCTAAAGTGTATCTCAAACTGAAAGTAGCGTGACTGCTGAGGAATCGATAAGAGGCATGGAAATTAAAATTTCTTAACAATTCCCTTGGAATTGGCAAGTAGGAACCGGTTGTTCCCAGTGCCCAACCCTAGCCATAGGTCTGAACGCATTCGTTCTTGTCTTCTTAGTTTTTGGATTACCTTTTGCTGCTCCCTTAGTTTTTGGTTGCTGGTACCAATTTAATTCATTAAATCTTGCTTTTGCGTTCAACCTCTGTGTGGGTGTTTTTGCTTTTGGGTCCCTTTTTAAAAACCAGACACATTTAGCTTAATCTTCCATTTAAATCTTCCCGATTACATTGTCCAAAAAGGTTCATAATGCCTCTGCTGAAACTTACTGATACTGTTCTTATTGACAGACAAGTAATTTAAGGTTCATTACCTTGACAAGTTTCGACTGCTGTAACTGCAGTCTTCCTCAGAAGGATTACAACTCACTGAGGCATTTCCTTTTGGTTTGTCTATTTGCTTAAACAGGTGGTGACTGACAGAAGGAGGGTACTAACCACTAGGCTAGCTTATGCAATGTAAAATGCCACAGGCTTCATCTAGTAATTGTGAATATCCAAAAATAATGGTTTTGTCAGGTGAAGTTTCAGTTGACAGTTATTTTTGGCAGAAATGTGTGTGTTAGTTGAGACAATTTAAATTTAACTGTAGTCTATTCAGCAGGTTCCAATATTTATGCCTTTTCTTTCATGGCCACGTACAAAAAGATTGGGTTGGCAGCTGCTTCTGTAACTGATTCTGTCTAATGGGCAGATAATATCATCTCATATTGATCACAGGCTGAACTGAACCAAATCAAAATTGTGTCATGGCAGACTTTGTGATATTGGCAAATATATTGATTATTTGGACAGAGATAAAATGTAAATACAAACAACCAATCGAAACACTCCTAATTATGACTATTATTAACTTACCAGCAACAGTAGATTCCAGCACAAAATGTAAGTTAAACAAATGTTCAAGTTAAACAAAGCCGCCAGTGAGCAGACTGTATTACTTGTTATTTTCTATTTTTATACAAATTATTTTTTCAAATCTAAAAAGCCAGTCTTGGCTCAAGAGTCATTAGCTCTTATCACATGCAGTTGTTGTTTTTAACTTAACCTGCAGGTAGATACAGGTGACTACTGCCACATACGCAACTTTGACAAAAACAAACATGTAGCAGTGTCAGACATAATGTTAAACCAAAGCTGTTTCTGCAGATCCCAGTAAGGAGAAATGTACTAGATGTTAACTTTTTGTATCAGACTGAATACAGTATGCAAGTATAAAATGGGGGAAACACACATAAGGTGACGCAGCTGCGGCGCAGTAGAAAATGTTTGGGTAACACACAGCTTACATACTAGTGTTGTCAAAGTTATTGCATTAATAACACGTTAACGCAAATTTATTTTAACATCATTTGTTTTTTAATGCATGATTATCACACACGTTCTGGCCCTCAGCTTGTCCCGTAGCTTGGAAAATCAGGAAGCAATGCAGCCATCACCACAGACACATATACAAGATACATAACTTCAGACAAAAAAAACCTAAAGTGGCAGATTAAGTATATATTCTGAACAGTATTTGTTGTAGTCTGTATTAAACTGGGACACTATTTAAGTTTAACCCAACACTGAAGTTTGAGAGAATGCTTCTTACATGTGATCTCTTTCATTGCAGCCTGCCTCTGTCTTGTTCAAAAACATTACAGTCCATGATTCAGATTGTTTTCTATCATCAGTGCCTGATGAGGAAACAGCCCCAATGGTCGATGGTCTGACTGGTCTCCAGTTCCCTACACTCTGCTTCACTGCAGCTGAAACAAAACTACACTTTTTGCCCAGAAGACCTGTCATTTGATGCCGTCACATGTCCACAATGATACCCAGGCCTTTCTGCTATGGTGATACTGTGAAACCAACAATACTGTTACATCTAGAGGTGTGCGATATGACGATAATAGATTGTGAAAGATTAGAATGTGTCCACAATCCGCCTTTACATAGAGATTGTTACATCGTCCATCAGTGCACATTCCATTTGCTGCAGTTCTATGCTCAGACACACAACACATTTTTCTGTCAACCAAATCACAATATTTGCTGCTCCATTCAGTCTCATGCCTCCCGTAAATATATGCACATAAACTGAACACAGCAGACATGTGGCACCTTTTTCCCTCCCCTTTCACAACGTAGTCTTGTAAAGCAAAACGAAAGCATCACGATCGAGTTGGAGTTGAGTCCACTTATGTTAACTTAGCATTAGCTGAGAAGGGGAGCTCGGCATTTTCTGTCATTAACTACGGTCAGCATTAACCCTTTTGCTGCACTACATCAGTTGTGGAGGTCCAAGACAGGCCGGAAAACTTAACGACATCGTCTCCGGGTTCATAAAATCATCCGCTGGTCTGTTAAGTTATAAACAGCCACAGCTGGGACGTTAGCGTTAGCTAGTAACGTTAGCGTCAGGAGGAAGGGGGCCTGCCATTTCTTGTCATAAACTACAGCAGCATCATCATCATTTCTGCTCTGTGTCTCTTGTGGAAGTCAAAGATATGTTGGAAAAGTTATCCACGTCATGTCTCAGTTCATAAAATAATTCTGTGGTGTACAAAGTCATGTTGTAGGAGCTCTGTGTTTTCACACACAGCTCTGTTTTGGAGCTCTGTTTTCTGTTCTGTTCTGTCAGTGACATCTGGAGACTGTCAGCACTGACACCGATACAGCGTCATTCACCTAAAGAGTTTAATTTTTTTGTTTTTTGTTTTGGTTTTTTTTTGTTTTGTTTTGTTTTGTTTTTTTTTTTTTGGGGGGGGGGTAATTTTTAAAAAGTATTTTAATTATTTCACTTTCGCAGAGCCTGCAGTTAATTAAAAAACACATTTACTCCACATGTAATTCTTATAGTTTAACAATTCATAAATCAAAATTAAATCATTTTGAGGAAACAGGAACCAAATATAAGCTGACCATATGTTGGTAAGCAAAACTGTGGCCCTGAATGTGTCGCGACTTGTAAAATACTCTCAACCAATATGAAAAACTTAAGAATCAGGATAAAATCAAGATCATCATACTGCCATGGAAAAATCTTGTTATAATATTTTTGCCATATCGCCCAGCCCTAGTTACATCCCTTGTCAGCAATTACCTTTTTTCATTCTGTTAACTCAAGATGACGAAATTACCATCTCTTTATTATAAGGCTGTGCTAAAAAAAACTGATTCGGCAATATATCCCAATGTTTATTTTCATGATATCTGTATTGTATTGTGACGCACATATCATGACGTGGATCGTATCATGAAGTCCTTGCCAAAACCCAGCCTTAAAGTTCAGTGACACAAAAGAATACTTATGCACTTTACTTTCATGTTTTCAATTTCAGTGTGTCCAGGTAAAGTGCAAGAGTGCACTTCAATTAAATTTCTCATTTCCATGTTATGGCAGCTACGTCAGAGTGTTCGGTAATTTTCCAATGGCATTCAAACAAATTGGAAAGGAAATTTTGAATTAAATTGTTATGACTCAATTTGTCAGTTAAATTGTCAATATAATGTGATGTATTCTGACTACCCTGATTGTAACTTTTTTTTATCAGCTTGTTTAGACATTTTTAGTGGACTCTGTGAAATATCGCAATATATTGCAATATGCATTGTATAGCATTGTACTGTGATATAATCGTACTGTGACCCGTGTATCGTGAAGTCCTTGCCAATACCGAGCCTACTTTATTACAGGATAACATCTTGTCGTGTCGTTATAACAAGGTAAATTAACGGGTGACAACGGAATAACAAAGTCCATTTTCAAAATAAAAGGGCGTTTGCTCTTTACGAAGGATTTTTATCAAAGATCAGGACTGGCGCTGATGATCATTTATAGGTTACCTTTCTTTACTGTTCAGTTATGAATCCCCCCCGACAGTGGCAGTGGTCTTGAAGAGTCAAATCTATGTGATCGTGAAACAGACACTCGCTTTCCTCTCCTACATAATTATGCTGTGATCTCGATATGAAGGCTCATTACTGCGTGATAACCAAATAAATTGGCCTATCCCATTATCACAGGAAAACAAGTCTTGTTGTCCAGTGATAATGAGATGATTTTTATGTGATCTCAAGATAACAGAACAAAAAAAAACACAGTAGCAAACATGGTTGCTCTCGGCTCCCTTACATAGTTTGTTGTATTAACATTTTTTGTGTGCCAATGTTTTTCAGTGGTTTGACAATTAGCCTAACACAAAGTTGCTTACCTCAAAACAATTAATTTAAGAATTTTCAGAACCTTTAAAAAGTGATGGAATGCAACTGGTAGTTACAGAAGGAAAACTGCATCTTAGAGTACCCATAAAACCCCTCATGTTCAGCCAAAAATACATACTGAGAACACGAACCACAGGGATCATCAAAATACACTGAGTCATTTTTGGCAAAAGTAGGCTTGTCAAAGAAAAAACATCTCCAATCATGTATGAAAACAGCGTCAAGATTATCATTTAAAAAAAGATGTGTGAAGAAAACTATCAAAATCCAAACACAGTATAGACCTGGCTAAAAGTCTAGAAGAATTCAGTTCCAAAACACTAAGCTTAACTGACATTTGTGCTGAACGACGAGTATATTGGAGGAGTTATCTTTATTATACTATAACTTTATGAAAGCCAAATCAGTCAGCAACTTAAAATCAAGATGTTGTCCTTGGTAAAAAAAAAAAATGCAGGAGCACAAAGTAGGTTACAACAAAATGAAAGCAAAACAACACTTTGGGCATTTACAATCGCAGAACCGGCATACACAGCAGGTTATAATTTACAAGCACATGTGCAAATTGTTAGTGAGATAATAACAAAGTGCTCATTTTCTCTATTGTAGTCATTTTAAACTACTCTTTCCCCACACTTGAGTTGTTGCTGGGTGGAATAATGGTTTACTGTATCCGCTGATGTGCTTTGTGAAATGTGCCAGTCACATTTATCTGACAGCAAACTTTCACGGTTTGACAGATCTTTATCTGTTGCATTATTTTAGAACATAAACTTAGTGGGTGTAGCAGAAATGCAGTAAGGAGGAGTAAATATGCACAGATTGTTTCTTAACAGGGAAAAAGTGTACAATGTAAATTAAACAGAAAAATGGAAAACTTTCAGCAATTTAAACATTATGTCTGGCTTTTTTCATTCTGTTTTGGTCTTGTAATTTGCTATTAATGAGTCTCACAACATTGAGCAGAACTGACTGCCATTACTTTTAACCCCAAAACAAGTGTTGAAACAGATCTAGATATGATATAACCATTCACCCACAGATAGTTCAACTGGACCAAACCTTTTATCCCTCAGGACTGTCTAACATCTGACGGGAACACACATATCAGAGCCAACATGAAACTAAGAGATTCTGCTAAAAAAACAAAAACAAAAAAAACTTATAATAATGTTACAATCCCTCATTAAAATGCCTAACAATGACTACATCTTTGTGACATATTTTGTTGATTTGTGTACTTAGATGATCTCAAATGTTTCAGACAGACTTCAAACTCAGATATTTCTAATTTCATTAATCCAGGTGTTAACTTTCATCCTATTGTCAGTTGCTAACTTTCAGGTAAGACTAATCAGAGAGGGAGGAAGGAAGTCTGCAAACGTGGTTAAACATAACATGAACAAATCCTTACCACATTTTCCATCTGTGAACATTTTTGCCTGAGCCACATTTAAATTTAAAAAGCACAGGACACATGCTGAGGTGTGCTGAGGACAATGATCAACCCTGAAGTTACCAGATGAGCATGGAGCACAGCCTGGGACAATTATCTGCAATTTTAGTGTGAACCTTGTATGCAATGTCGTGTCAGTTCATTGTGACAGGGCATTATGTGCTGGCAAGCAACACCAATAGGGCAAGTGACAGACTGTTTGTTCAACCGAATTAAGTTAGCCAGATTAGCAAAGCCAAAAAGAGTGAGCCATTTCACCAACACTACAGTGTCAGGTGAGTGTACTTTCAGCAACATACCAATGCCTCCAAATTAATGATAGTGCGCAAAAGTGGAGTAAAGTTAAGCAGTAAAAGGGCTGCTAATGTTAGCTAGCTTATTAGCTATCAGTAACAAACTAACTTGCCTTTTAAACATGTATTTCTAGTTGCTGTACGTCAGGTTTCACAGATATGAGTTGTACTTCTGCGGGCACAGTGACACTGGCCACTGCAATGACAGAAACTGACAGGGATAGTTGCCCGGCTAATTAGCGATATGCTAAGTTAACTAGCTAACTATTAACTGGCATGGTAAATATGTCATGTTGTAAATGTAGTGGACAGTAGTAAACATGAGCCTTTCAGAGGCACAAATTTAAATCAAACTGGACTAGAAAGAGGTCGAAGCCTTAAACTTGAGTTTTTCACAAGCAGAACAGATAACGTTAAATAGCGTTAAATCCTGTTTGCAGAATAATCTAACTAACGCTAACGTTAGGCCCAAAGATAACTGCTAGAAATGGCTAGCGTTAGCTAGCTCAGGCTACAACTCATCCTGTGCCGTGTTCAGCGTCTGTTGACTGTCACAGGTTGGTTTGTCAAAAGTGAAACTGTTGTTGTCAGGGCTTGGTGGAATGCACCGGTGCTTACCATGCAACGCTGAGGCCTGGAGAATCGCCCCAGAAGTGCCGTCAATTACTTTGATAGTGCCGCGGCTGGTAATGGCCAAGATAGCGTTAAGGGCCGGGTGGTAGGAGAGGCTCCGCAGGCCCTCCTCGTCGCAACGCAGGCAGCCGTCTCTTAGTACAATCCAGTCTGAGGAGGTGGACGGCGAGGCCGCGGCCGCCATCTTTCCTTATATTTCCCTTCCCTTCCCTTATGGGGTTTGTAAGGATCAGATAAAACAAGTAATGCTGCTAAATCTATACGACTAACTCCAGTCTATCAGTCCTCTGCCGCTGCTGACTCCTTCTGCGGCTTCTTCTCTTCCGCCCGTCACCGCAGCAGTGGCTATTCACCATCAGCGGTGAGGAACTCTAGCTGGACTCTCTGACAGTTACCCGATAGGTAAACGGAGCTAGCGTAGCTCTGTGTCAACTCTCGCGATAACACGGAGTGCAAACGAGAACAACCGTTGGACAAAATAATAGGAAACCCTAAATAACAGTAAAAGACCAAGAAAGAATACAATGTTTCTTTTATTGTGCAGTTGTATGAAGTAGTCCAATTGATGACAATGCAAACTACAACCTCAGAGACATATTACTATAGATACCAAGGTGAATCTGAAATTTTGGGTCAAAATTTAACATTAGAGTCTTACAGATTATTTTCAGTACTTGTGTGTACTGCAGTACACACGATTTTCAGATTGAATGTTGTGTACAAAGAAGTGTTTACATGTAGGCTACAAAATTCACATGCTCAATGGCCACTATGATGAGCCTAGGCCAAACCACACATCTGTCTTCAACAAACTGCATACACATTTCTCTTCAGAAGACATTCTTGATAGACATTGTTTCCCTATAGAGTGTATCTGACTCTATAAGTAATCACACTGCCATAAAATGATGACAGATCTATTTTGTCCACATTAATTTCTCTTCTCATGCATTTCTAAAACAAACAGGTTTTAACCCATTATGCCAAGGCAGTGACTGACAAAGCAGATTTTTTTAGCTTGCTCATTTGCATTTTTGGCAAAGTCTGTACCAATAAGTCTGTGGTCTGCACAAGGTTGTGGCATGCACATCCCCTGAAGTCTGCATGTAATTGCGGTGCACGTATCCTCAGGTATGGACTAGTATCCTTCAAAAGACTTGACACAGATGGTTAAAAATAAGCCTTCATCTGACCAATAATGCTTTTTTTTAAGTGAAAATGTCATTAAATTAACTGCCGATCCCACCACCTTTCATCATGTACCTATAAAGAAAAAAAGTGGACTTGGTAAATAAGGCTACCAGTAAGAATAGCCGTGGATGCAGGAGGGGTCCATAAAGAATGCCTTTGTATTGGGTCCACAATTTTGCGCAATGGCAGTGCATATACCCACCGACGCACTTTGTAGGAAAAATAAATTCAAAGGAAAAAAATAAATTGGGAAAGGCACAATCTGATGTGACCAATCATGGAGGTACCATTTCTACAAAGCCTCTTAGGGGACAGACCCATGACCTGAACTGCACAGACTAGCTTGTCCCACATTACAGCCACCTCATATGTAGCACTTTTGATTTTCTCCCTGAACATGGATACCCATGCCCCTTTATCTGAGAAGCTAGCACACCAGGATGAGCTTGTGTGTGCTGTAGCTACAAGTATTTTCACCATCAAGATTTGCTAGCTACAATGGCAACCAGCGTGTTGTCTAAGGGAACAGTGGTGGCAGCAGGGTTGATCATGTCACGTCTGAAGTTTGGCCAGCCGCTTGTCGGTTTACCATTTTTGGGGAATAAACCCCTTTGGCCTCTGCATCCTGTGTTTGTGACTGAGGCAATTGTTAGGCAAGACTGTGAAAATTTGAATAATTGAAACTCTTCTTTTGATGGACATCAGTTGATGTTGCTTTAAGCAGGCATCACATTTAAAATTCCCACGCCACAGGACCAGCTGTATTCTGGGAAATTGTTCCTATTTATTTGATATACGCATATTCACTTTTACTGACACAGAGGACCTCATTGTGCACAATGACCCTAACACACACACACACACACACACACACACACACACACACACACGCCTACATTCAAATTCGTGCTGCCTCTGTATCAACATCAAAACCCACTCAGATATTATGTCGCTGTGAAACATAACATAACATAACATAACATAACATCCTTTGTCCTCTCAGGATTTACCTCGGGATCACAGAATGTAGCTAGACCCACACATTCAGAATCACTGAACTGAATCATTATGAATGAAAGATTTTGGGGTGTCCAAGATGCAGTACCAAGTGGGGCAGCTACTGAGGCTGCATAAAACCTGCTTTTGTCGCAGGGTACTTATTTTACAATCCAAAATTAAACAAAGTCGGGGTAAGGTTGACAAGGCATTTTGGCATGCTTCATCACACTTTTGGTGCACACTGGAAAATTTAAAACAACAATTTAACCTCACAAGGAGCACTTCGGATGCTTCTGTATGTTTGGGCCTTCACTTGCAAGTCTCAAAAGTCTACCCCTGCCAAACCTAACACGGCAGTGAAGCCTACAGACTAGCCGGCTGCAACTAGTGCTTGCTGGGCGGACATAGTGGAGGTTCCCAGTTTGTACTTTATTTGACCAAAGCCTGTATTAAAGTTAATATTCTTTTAAATAGATTTCTGTGGTATCATTTTTATCTTCTGTTTCTTTCTCTCTGTCTCGCTCTATGTCTCTCTCTCTGTCTCACTCTCTCTGTGTATCTCTCTGTCTCTCTCTCTCTCTCTCTCTCTCTCTCTCTCTCTGTGTCTCTCTGTCTGTCTCTCTGTTTTTTTGTCTCTCTCTCTCTCTGCCTGTCTCTCTCTCTTTAACTTTTTCTTCTTCTGGGTTTAATGCTGGGATATTGCTCTTTCTACCTTTTTACAGTTTTAGTTTGCATTTCTGCATTTTTTCAGTATCAACCTTCTGGTGCTCAACATCACCTCATTTGAGTGAAATAAGACATAGTTTTGGCAGGAGACTGCTCTGTTTGAGGGGAGCTTTTCTGTGTTTGCAGTCCTATACACAGTGCAGTCAGTGCTAAACACATATAGCCTACTTTCTCCCTAGGTAACCTACTGTTCTTATAGTACAGTTGATAAAACACCAGACTTCCCAACCCAAAAGTCAAGAGTTCAAATCCTGCCACTGCAAGTTTTTCAAACTCATCAATACAAATACATGTTTGACTTACTCAGCACATTTTTTAACATTATTTGCTGATTCAAACTTACTTCTATTTATACACATAGCAACCTACCATAGGTGTCTGTCTCCCTCTCTGTCTCTCTCTCTGTTTCTTTCTCTTTCTGTCTCGCTCTATGTCTCTCTCTCTGTCTCACTCTCTCTGTGTATCTCTCTGTCTCTCTCTCTCTGTTTCTCTCTGTTTCTCTCTCTCTCTCTGTGTCTCTCTGTCTGTCTCTCTGTCTTTGTGTCTCTCTCTCTCTGCCTGTCTCTCGCTCTTTAACTTTTTCAACCATTCAGCTTCTGGGTTTAATGCTGGGATATTGTTCTTTCTACCTTTTTACACTTTTAGTTTGCATTTCTGCATTTTTTTCAGTATGCATTTCAGCTCTCAGCATTCACACGGCATTTTCACCAGGAAATGCAATTTTTCTAGTTATTTCTTGTTGTCTGCGAGCTGGCCTTAACACAGGCAACAATTTAATATTTATTTTTTTATTTTAGAAGTTTTACAGTAACATTTTCCTTTCCTTCCCTGGTCTCTCTCTGTTCTGTGCTGCAAGTTCATTCTGGAAACTGATTTGAACTGCAGATTATTTGAATGAAGTGAATTCACGTGGTGGTTACATCCCTCATTGATGATCACAGTGACAAGCTACATTTCCATTGGTCAGATTTACTAGATAGCAAAGGGACTGATCATGTCAGCTGAGTGTTAGATGAGTTTTATGGTGCTAAAGCAGCCATTGATTAATTGATTAGTTTAAAACTTTGAAAATTAATAATTCATGAATAATTATCTATTTGTCCTTTTATAAGTGTGCAGGTTTGTAATTTGCCTGTGCAGTCCTGCTGATTGCCGGATTCATAATGTTAAGAAAACATGCCATAATCAAGAATATTCACAATAAACAAGTAGATTTCTGTTGAGCTCTTGTGATTTTTCTGTCATCTTATCAGAACCCTTCATCCATTAAGTAGGGATGTAATCTTTCAAATAAGATGAAATTTCATGTAGACTTGTATTGTTTGAACTGATTTGATCACACATACCTGTTGCTGTAGTGTAAGTAGAGATCAGTAATGTTGCACTTAAATTCTCCAGTGAAACATTTAAAATCAGTGTGAACAGACATTGTAACATGTCCAGTAAACACTGATTTATTAAAGACAAAAGCAGATTTAACACAAACATAAAGGATGCTCACGTTTGCTTTTATCTTTTATCTATTTTTTTAACTAATTGATTTATTTAATACTTGTGATGCTTATGTTACTTACTGCATATTTATGTGAGCTGCTGTACAATTGAAATTCACCAAGGGATTATTTAATTAATAAAGTTTCTATTTATCTAAGGAGACTGTACAGACAAATTCTTTTTGAAGAATACATTCATTGTCAATTTTGGTCTTTTCAGGAAATTTCTTGCTAATTATAGAAAGATGAAACAATGTCATTGTGTTACTGTTATATTTAATGAGGTTTCAAATGTTGAGGGTAGCAGAACATGCAATGTAAGCAAATGTAACTGCATCACTTTGCAGACTTTGTGGAGGCCTTGAATCAGCTGATCAGTGTGATGATGAAGTGTCTGTGATGCTTCCATCTTTTTGAAGAGGAGAGGGTTCACAGTGCACGCTCTCTCCTTTGCTCGTCTCTTGTCTTGTCTCAGCTTCTCTCTAAAAGAGAAATGACATTTAATAATAACAGTTAACTTCACCATCAAGACACAAAAATATTTATCAATACAGAAATTTTTACAATAACATCACATCAGTGTTTCTTTACCCTTGGAAATGAGAGGGCTTGCAGCTCACGGAGTCTCGTTTGATGGTGTCTTGTCTCATCTTGGCCTCCTCTCCTTTCCAGCAACAAAAGAAAGAACTATTAATCCAAATAAACCATCTGATGGTATAAATATATATTTACCTTTTAAAATGAGAGGATTCGCAGTGCATGTTCTCTACCTTATTCATCTCTTCTGTTGCCTTGGTCTGAACTCGTGTCTTCTCTTCTCTCTTCAAGACAAATGGAGCACAAGCAAAAACAACAGTCAATAATTTCAACAAAGAGCAAAGAGACATTGTTCAGTGTAAATATTATGATAAAAATAGAGTTATAAAGGAGAGAGCTTACAGTGTATGTGCACTGGTGGAAAAAAACAGTAAATATCTCCAGTAATCAAATAAAGAACTAATTATCAATATAAATGAACCTCTCATAGTAACACTGAATAAATCTGTATTCAACCTCTTAAATGAGAGGGTTCACAGTGCATGCTCTCTCCTTCACTCATCCTTTCTGTCATCTTGGTCTGAACTTGTTTCTTCTTCGTTTCCTCCTGTCCTCATCCCACATTCTTCTCTTTTTCTGAAAGACAGGACAGGTAAGAACAGTCAGTAATGCCCGCAGTTATTCTCAAAGAAGACTTGTTTATCAATATAGAAATTCTGATAACATCAAATCAATATTTACCTTTTGAAAGGAGAACACTTCACATTGTGTGCTGTATCTTCCCCTCTTGTCTCAGTGTAGTTGTAGTTCTCTGTAGGAGACAAATGACAGATAAGCACAAGAACAGTTAATCTACACAAATGAGGCTCAAGAAGAAGTTTATCAACATGGAAAATTTTGAAAATAACATCAAATCAATATTTACTTACCCTTTGAAAAGAAAAAATGTCACATTGTGTGCTGTCTCCTTCCTCTTTTATTTCTGCTGAGCTTCTCTTCTCTTGCTCTGAGAGAAAAATGGCAAATAAGAAGAACAACATTTAATAAGTCCATCAAAGAAGCACACAGAAGAACTGCTGATCAATATAGGACGTCTGAAAATCAGTTCAAATAAATATATACTGAACTTTTTAAGGGAGAGGATTAACAGTAAACGCAGTCTTGTCTTCTCGTCTCACTCAGTAGGTGAGTTCCTCATGGCTTTCTGTAGTTTCACTATTATCAGACACACAGGCAGCTCCAAGAAATAAAGAAAGGTGCAAGACGCACCGAAACACTGACCTGTGTGCTGCATCCATGAAGAACAAACTATGTACATGTGTTTACAAATTACTCCTCAGTCAGTGTCCAATGCCCATGTCTTTCAATGGTGCAGAAAGTCCAAACGGACCCTATTGCAAGATACCACCAGGGACCTCAGTGGCTCTGTCAGGCCGGCCATGAGGAGTAAAAACAAAAACTGCAGCCATCCAGCCAGCATGAGGGAAAAGACAGTCACACCCTCATGAATTTCCCTGGTGGAGAGCGACTGCAGCTGCTGGTCTCAGTGTGCTTCCTCTTCTGTCTTTGTCTTGTCTTTGTACACTGAGCAGACTCTTTGGTGAATCTACAGAGGACTGACATTAGCACCTGTCCATCGGCTCTGTAGTCACTCAATCTCCAGAGGTTTGTCAGCACAGTACTCTCAGTGCTGTACACAGGGAAGATGACTCTGGTTACAGTCCTCCCATCAACCTCCACATGTCGGACACAGTTTCTGCAGTCCGCCCTCAGGGTTCCCAGCTCTGTCCTCTCAGGAAGAACTGGAGTCAGCACAGGTCTAGCGGTGGAGCTGGAAGGCTCCAGCCTATCTGATGGTCCTATTAGAGGAGACGTTGTGGCGTTCTCTCTTCCCTCCTGCTCCACCTGAGGGAAGGGTGTGGCATTCAGACGTGTGTGGAGGGATCCCTTGAATGCAATTGGAGGGAAGTCCTTGGAGCCTGTGATGAGGTTGTGAGACAGGCTCAGGACGCAAAGAGTCCACGCTGGTGCTGCTCAGAGGACGGTTCCTCAGGTTGGTTACCATCAGCTGCAGGACTCGTCCTGGCTGAGGCAGAGCATCTGAATGGAAAGTCAAGACAAGGAAAACATTAACCAAGCAGTCGCGATGGCATTATTAAAGTACAGTTATGACTTTACAAATTTAAAGCACATGGTTTCACGCTGAAATACTCAAATTTTACAACACAATATGGCATTAAATGCTTTAAATCTTAATTTGTAGGCTGTTAGAAATTGACTCTTAGCCCAAACTGCATATGAGTACAGATTAAATACCCTTCAGATTGACCAGCTGCTTCCCTTTTATATGCACAAAAATGATGTGTTTCAGTTCCTCAGGCCTACTTACTTTTATTTACGACATCCAAAAAATCATAATTTTTTTTTTTTAAATTAATAAGTCCTCAATTGACAAATGAGCACAATATGCAGTAATAGGGAACTCTGAGACACATTTTACATGAAACGAATCTCCCTAAGCTGTCATGTTAATAAAGCCAAGTTTGCATCTCTCTATCACTATAATAATACCGTTATACATCTATGTTAGTCATCCGCATACAAACAGTAGTAACAGGTATATTGCCAGACTTTAACAAGACGTTTCCATGGCACGAGCAACATACACAACTTCCAGTGTTTTTAAAAAAACGGTGCGAGTGCAATCTTTGTCCTATATTTTCTATATTAAATGCGACGACCTTTCAGTCTCTCAAAAACCAAGTTTTTCTCAACCACCCTATCAAAATTTTGACCATTTTTCACCTGTGATGTAATGTTACACTGTCATTAAAATCTATCATCCATACTACTTTTACATCATAATTGCAAATTTAATGCAGGTTTAATATTTAGTGGAATTTTCAACCAACAAAAAGAAAGTGGGCTAATTCGTTGTTTTAGGTACAACTTTCAACTATCTGATTAAAATGTGGTCAAATATATGTCATGCATATGTCATAGTACACATGTTTCACTTAGCAGTGGTCTACTGTGTTTACCATAATGATGGTCAAGTAGACGGAAGATGCCTATAGTCAGCAGGTACTTCTTACAGCTGAAAGCAGAGGCCATTTTTCCTCACTGCAACAGCTTTTGGTCACTTTGTGATGTCTGTAGTTTAGTGCAGTTGTTTTCTTATATGAGACTTTTCCCACTTCTTAGTAAATGAAGTTTCCCACTGTTGAGTAGTAGCACTTGAGTTCAGCTCCAGTCTCCCGGCTCTCAGGTGCAGAATGAAAATAGAATTGTGTTGTCTGGTTCCATATGAGCAGCAAAACACGCCTAACCATGACAACCTATTCTTAAAATAAAGTAGTATTTGTTTAAGTTTATAATGCTATATCCATCCTGATTCAAGGGTGGAAAAAAATCACATCCTGATTTCATTAGCCTAGAGGTAAAACCATTAGCCTACAATCATTAACTGATGGGCCCTACATCAGAACAATAATCGGAAGCTATTTTGCTCAGTCGTTTCTGTCTTTTCCATGCTAAGAGACAAAACTGTTATTATGTAATAACCAGATAAATAAGCTGTTAGTTTCATGAAATATCTTTATGTATGTATGTATGTATGTATGTATTTATTTATTTATGTATTTCTCTCTTTTAAAATGTGTGGATATTTTAAGTTGATAAAACGCCTGTATAATATTCAGTTGTCATGGTCCATGATAGGGAGGTAAATTTAAATTAAATGTTAAAATGCATAAATAATACAGATAAATATATGCTTTTAAAAGATATTTCATGGTTTGTTCTGTGACATAACAACAGAATTACTTTTAGCTTTCTGACAGACAAAAAGCTAAAAGTAATTCTTGGTACATTGGAGAAAGAATGAACCTGAAGAGTTTTATTTACGGTTCACCTGTCTGTTGAGAAGAAGAAAAAGTGCGCTGCATAGGAAGGCCTAGAGCAACAGCTGAGGAACAGAAGCTATGAGAGTGGTGACAGTCTGCGCCGTGCTTAGCGTGTTTTTTCTTTTCTGATGGAGTGTGAACTGTTTGTGAGTTTCCGTGCGTTCAAGCGAATGAGTTTCGGGCTGTTTGCTGCAGACAGAGCGTATGTTTACTGCTCTGCGAAGTTGTCGCAATCGTGGACAAACGTCACTCGCACTCTCCCCGTCTGCGTGACGTCAAAGATGAGACTGCAGACCTGAGGAGCTTCTGTCACGGTAATGAAAAGCTATACAAAACAACATGTCCCTAAATCTGTAGGTGCTTTCCATGTAAATGGTATCAACATAACCAGCAATAAATACACCAACAAATACATTAGAAATTAACAGGAAAATTTCTCCATGTGGGAAAGCCATTTCACAAATGGAAGAAAGCTTGGCTTGTTCCCTTTAAATTTTGTATCTCTAATTAAGTCAAAGAATTACACCTGAAAATATTACATAACATTTACCCCACTAACGTGTATATTTCAAGATTTGTTGAGGTTGATAAACAGTGTACTTTCTGTATGTCTGTAGTGGAAGATAGCAGTGCACACATCGACGGTGGGTGCTGGGTCAACAGTGAAGCATCATCATTGTAGAGATAGGACCCGCACACCGAGGTACAAATTATAGACTCCTTTATTTGGTACAGACAATGTTTCGATCCATGGTAGGATCTTCATCAGCTCATCTGTATTCAAAACTTCAGCAAAGCTGAAATATGGCGCTTTTCAGCAAAAAAATAGTTCCAAGCAAATACCTTGTGCCAAGCTCTGTCACAATCAGCATCACCTAAACTTTGCATTTTGAGCTTCAGGAAGAAATGAAAACCCTTTAATTTTATTCCTGATATGCATGGTCATATCTTGGTTTTAAATGTTTTAATCTTTTTTTAATTTTAATTTAATCTTTCAATTTTAATTTTTTAATATACGAGCCAGTGATTGATAGCCAGCCATATTTTTACCAGCAATTGGAAAATGGTAACCTGTTAATTTTGAACCCTGCTATACATTTCAAACATCAATTATCCATTAAAAAGAGTAGGCTTTAAAAAAAAAAGAAAAAAAGTAAGATTTGTTCCTGAGTTTTTAAGGGATCATGTGTAGACACAATCCAATTCAATTAATTGCTTTTGTTGCTGAGCTATAGCATCGTATATCCTCTCAGTTAATTTTATAGCATAGAGAGCGTTCTCCCGCTCCTGGCTTATTGATTTAACAGTTAATTGTGGCTTTGGACTGAGAGTGTTCTCGCTTCCCGCTGTATAGGTGGCTCCATAGCATAGAATGTGGTTCGCTCTTTTGCTATGGGCCAAGTTGATAGACTTTCGGTTGAAGTTGAATTCTGGCTATAGCATAAAGTGTAGTTCACTCGGTTGCTGTTTATACAGCTACAGTGACAACACCATTGATGCACGGATGCAACAGCTGTTTGGCCCCTCTGAGCTCAGAGGATGGCCATGCTTCGTGCCCGTAGTGTCACGGGATTGGACAAATGAGGCAAGGCTGCTTTAATTGTACTTCCATGCTGCTGGTGGAAAGGTCCACTAGGTGGAGTATGGTCGAGGGCAAGATGCCTGCGGGGACACTGGCCTCAAGCCCACTAAAAGTCCCTTAAACGCCACAAGGTGCTGATGCTGTTCCAGTCACAGAGCCGCTAACTCAAAATCATGGGGATGGCGACGGGGATGAGCCGACTGCCTCTGCTGCCAGCCAGCAGGATGAGGATGCTATATCCTGTCAAAGAAATTTTTCTTGTTGAAATTGAGACTTGCTATGTCTTAGAGGAAACACAAACACAGTGTGATGAATCAGATCCTTTAATCATGCAGCATGAAGAGAAGACCTATATAAGTGTTCTCTGTTGACTGAGAGTTTTCTGATTCTGATACTATATAACTCTTTCTGAGAGTTATATAGTATTGCCGTACAACTCATCTGATCATCTTATCTTATCTAGATTACCACACTCCTGCAAGATCCAGTTCGGGTGTTTGGGGCTGCAGCCCAACAGGCCTTGGAGTGTGCTGTACAGGCGAGTCTTGGCAACAGTTCAAAGAACTGCACCGGGCTCCAAAGCTCCAGACTAAACACACAGGTGCCTTTTGTTCTACAACCGGAACTCAGAGTTCCTCGGAAAGCCCCCCCCCCCAACAGTCCACCTTTCGGTGTAGAGCACCCAAAACAAACCATCAGGACTGACATGACCATCCCTCCAAGTCATCGAAGGAGCATGGGAGTCGAGTTTGACTCCTGATGCCAAGGCCCCAGCCTTTTTTCCCAGGAACATCTTGGCCAGTGGGAGGCCTTGGTGCGGTGACCCTTGGGTAATATCAACTCTGTCCAAGGGTTACAATATTCAGCTGAAGTGCCGCCCCCCAAAATTCAACAGGGTAAGAATGACGGTTGTTGGCAACCCTGTGAGGTCCCTGGCCCTCAGGCAGGAAATTTGAGAGCTCCTGGAGAAAGGAGCCATAGAAACTGTACAAAGTTCAGATCAGTAAAAAGAGTTCTATTCAATTTACTTTCTTATACCAAAGAAGGACAGTGGTTTCTGTCCAATCCTTGACCTCAGGTGGCCGAACCAGTATGTCAAGGTACTGCGTTTTCACATGCTGTGTTCAGCAGATGTCCTCCAGGCTGACATGGAGAGGGATTGGCTTACAAGTATTGATTTAAAGGACGACTATTTCCATGTTCCAGTGGCGCCTCGCCACAGACTGTCCCTCAATTTTGCTTCCAAGGGGCAGGCATACCAGTTCTGGGTGCTCCTGTTCGGACTCTTGCTCGCCCACTGGACTTTCACCAGGTGTGTAGCGGTGGCACTTGCTCTACTACAGGCTTGTGGCATACGGATTCTTCCGTACCTCAATGATTGGCTTGTGTGTGCTCCAAGCCAGGAGCAAGCACTTGGTGACACTACAGTTCTACTGGACCATGTGACACAGCTAGGGCTCATGGTGAACCTCACCAAGAGCTCCTTGACTCCCAGATTACACAAAACACAATAACCTTTATTGGCATTGCCCTCAACTTGGTTTCTTCATCTCCTCAGAGGATAGACGATAACCTCAAACTCATGTTCAAAGGAGTATGAGGCTGACATACAGCCTGCTCCTTGAGCTAATGGGCAAGCTGACTGCAGCATTGGCAGTCATTCCTCTGGGGCTCTTATCCTTGTGCCCCTTACAAGTTTGGGTCTGGGCCTCGACTCCAAGGAGCACCAAAACAGGATGGTGCAAATCTCCAGCCAGTCCCTTCGACATCTAAAGCCCTTGGATAACAGTGAATACCTGTGCAGTGGTGTTCCCTAGGGCTCACTTCCCTCCCATTGGGAGATACTTGTAACAGATGCCTCATTCTTAGGCTGGGGAGCTGTATGGAACCCCAGGAGCCCCCAGGAGAGGCTCCAACACATAAATGTACTGGAGCTGCATGCAGTTTGACTGGCTCTCAGGCATTTCCTTCCCGTTTTGAGAGGGAAATGTGCTTGTTCAGTCAGACAACACATCAACAGTCTATCATGTGAACCACCATTGGGGCACCAGATTTGTTCAATCCCTACGGGAGGCTTAGAGAATCCTTCAGTGGGCTTTCTCAGGGCTATGCGTCTGCCAGGCGTACAGAACCCTGTCGCAGATATGCTGTCCCGACAGAAACCACCCCCAGGTGAGTGGAGACTGAACCCAGTTGTAGTCCGGACGATCTGGAAGAGGTACGGCAAAGCAGAAGTCGATCTCTTTGCTTCGAGCACAACAGCACACTGTCAACTGTGGTTCTCCCTCTCAGAGCCAACCAGTCCGTTGGGACAGGACGCGCTGGCTCACCCCTTGTCAGACTGTTTCTTGTATGCCTTCCCTCCACTTCATTTGCTCATGCTGAAACTTCACAGGATAGACAAGAGCAATCACTCTGTGTTGCTGGTGGCCCCATACTGGCCAGGGAGGATATGGTTCCCCATGATTCTCTGACTACTCAACAGACTGCCTTGGTCTCTCCCATAGAGGAAGGACCTCCTGTCAGAGTTCGGAGGGAGCATTTGGCATCCTCACCTGGACCGCCTTCGGCTGTATCTGTGGCACCTGAAGGGCCGGACTCATTACTGAACTCTTGTGACCAGGCTGTTGTTCATACTATACTTAATGCTCATGCATCCTCCACTAGAGCACTATATGATAACAGATGGAAGCTTTTTGCCAGTTGGTGTAGTAACCATAACGTTATTTATTGGATAAAGGTTTCTCTGTCTCTACTATTAAGATATATGTTGCTGCCGTCTCAGCTCGACACATTATGGTGGACGGTCGATCAGTAGGATCACTTCCTCTGGTTTCTAAAAGGTGCTCTCCAACTGCAGCCTTGAAGGATTGCATGGGTGCCCTCACGGGATCTACCTCTAGTTTTAGAAGGCTTATGCTCCCCACCATTTGAGCCCCTGGAAAGGGCTGGCCTTAGATGGCTGTTGGCCAAGGCTGCATTTCTCTTTGCTGTCCCATCTGCAAAGCGCGTCAGTGAGCTCCATGCCCTGTCAATCACCAAGGATTATATATGATGGAATTCTGATGGGTCTGGGGTTACTTGTGGCCCAACCCGTCCCTCCTTCCTAAAAGGATTTCAGCTTTTCATGTTAACCAACCTATTAGCTTAGCTTGTTTTTGCCCCGCCGTCAAGGGCAGAGGTACCAGATGCCAGCCTGTTGTGTCCCATTTGTGTTCTCAGACAGTACATCGATATGACGGCAGGATTCTGCAAAACAGATGCTCTGTTATGGAGGGCACAGGAAGGGCTGCGCCTTGTCTAAACAGAGACAGTCACATTGGATTGTTAATACTATATTGCAGGCATACAGAACAAGGGGTCTTCAGGCTCCCCAGGTGAAATGCCATTCCACCAGAAGCGTTTCCACCTCCTAGGCTGCCCTGAAGGGGGTTCCACTAAATGACATTTGTGCTGCAGCTATGTGGGCTTCCCCCTGTACCTTTGCCCGCTTCTATATGGTCAGTGTGGCCACTCCTTACCCTGAGACGACGGCAGTATTGTCTGATAAGATGTTCCTTTATTAGTCCCACAGTGGGGAAATTTACAGTATTACAGCAGCAAAAGAGGGCATCAGTAAAAAAAAAGACATTAAATAGCAAATGAAATATAAACAATATAAACAAGTAATATAGAAAAAATATGAACAATATAAACAATTTAAACAGGTTAAATACAGAAACTAGCAACCCAAATGTAGAAGATGTGGAAGATGGGAGTGATAACAATGTATTGCACATAGGTTATTGCACATAGATTGATATTGCACATAGAGAATTAACAGTAGCGTGCAGTGGGGTTTCAGTCAGGGCCAGCAGTAACAAAATACCCCGCCCGAAAAAAAAAGTATTGCACACATATGTCCTACAATACATACACATTCTGAAATCAATGCCACTATCAAGGCCACTATTATACAACTGCAGTACTTAATCGACACACCATGACAGCTGATCAACAACAACAAGGCATCAAGACACCACCAGATGGCAGCATCGCCATCAGATCATCTTCCC
>JAPQLA010000003.1:1886733-1903862 GCA_029822935.1 Naso vlamingii | reverse complement strand
CAGGTGTTTAACTGTGGTGTCCCTAATGTCTGTGTGCACATGGAGAGCTGCTTTGTCACTTAGCTGTAACTATCACTGAAACACACGGGGGTAAAAACAGCCAAAAAAAGAAAAAAAAAAAAGCATTCATCAAATGGGACCAGCCATATACTAAGTTGGAACCTAGTCTTGTTAAAAGGTTAAAATGAATCGCCAACAACTTGTGTCATTAACCACAAGCCTCTAGATTAAATTATCGATAGGTTATGATGAAACAGTAGCTGTACTAGTTCATTTTAATGTTCATGTGGGTTTTCTCCGGGTGCTCCAGTTTCCCCCACCATCAGAACATGCATGTTAGGTGTATCTCCAGTCAGTATCCATGACCAAGGTACTAGCCCAGAATCTGGAGTTGGTCCCCGGGTGCTGCGCTGTGGCTGCCCACTGCTGCTCAGGGACGGGTCAGATGCAGAGAACACGTTTCACTGTAGACTGTGTATGTGACCAGTAAACTTTCTTTACCTTTACATACAAAAACATAGAAAAGTTAGAAAAGAATAATATGTTATTTGCTCAGAGGGAGTTTTTAGGGTACAGGTTAGTTCAGCCCAAAGATTGTGTTTGAGTTGCTTCTACAACATAGTTAATAAGACAACACAAGCAGAGAGAAGCACAAGAAGAGGACAAAGAAGAAGGTTAATCCGCACAATTAAAAGGGCGTGGGCGCCACTGGGTGACTGTGACTGGGATGTTCATAGGAAGTGACTGAAATGGTGGTGGTGTAGACAGATGTAGTGTTAGAAGAGGAGCATTGAGCAGGACCCAGGGAAAGCTGCTCATCATTATGAACAGAGGTGACTTCTGGAGCAGCGTTGAGCTGAGGAAGACATCAGTCCAAATAAAGAGCAATGTGTTGAATGAGATTTTCAATGAGTTTGTTATATGATCCAGCGATGATTTCGAGTTATTAGGTCACATGTTCTGAAAGCTATTTTAGAAAAATGCTTGTTTTTTTCATATAAATACTCATATAAAATATAGGGTGTGTAAAAATGCAATTAGAAGAGGTTTGTCCTGACCAGCAGGTGTAACTTTCTTCTTCTTCTTCTTCTGTGTTTTATGGTGGTTGGCATCCAGCTTAATGGTGCATTACTGCCATCTTCTGCTCCAGAGTGTGGACACTTACAGTCTAACTCCCATATTTACAATAAAATGGAAAAAGAAAAAACAAAAAACTGTCAAATCCTATGAAAACCCCCCTAACCTGTGCTCCCCCTCTCTCATGCTCAGTACTCCTGTCAGTGTGAAAACCTGTTCTCATTCCTCCACATCTCTGTCAGTGTCCCATACTCTCTACATGCCAACATACATGTTCGACTGACTCCCCCTCCTGACTTTCCTCACACAAACCTGTCTGATGTTTTCCTCTCTTTTGCAGTGTTTTGTTTCATGCACCAATGTGCATGAAACAAAACACCAGCCTCAACCTTGTCGACACAGTTTCTCCTCTCCTGTGTCTATCCTCATAACTCTGACACTCTTCAGTATTTGATGTTTACCCTCTCTGTCCCACCTATCTTGCCACATTTGATTGACCTTTTCCTAGATTTCACACTTAACCTCTGCCTTACTGATATTAATTTCTATTTTTAGATTTCCTTTCTTTAAAGCCCTATTTGCCCGTTCGTCCACCTTCTCATTCCCCCTCAACTCCACAAGAGCTCAGTGTAACAATATGATCCTGCACTGATTTAGACTTTCTAGGTCACCTGACCTGGAAGCTATTAAAGAAAAATGCAATTTTTTTCCATAAAATATTAATCTAAAATACAAGAAACATTAAAATGCAATAAAAAGAGGTGTGTCCTGACCAGCCAGTGAGTCTGCTTTCTGCTCTGTCTCTGTTCTGTAATGTTTCATCCATGTCAATATAATGTATGTTGACAATTTGCAATGAAGAAAAAAAAAACATTATGGAGCGCACTTCCGTTTCCTCTGCGTTCATTTGGCCAATAGCAGCAGCTCTTACTGAATCACTTGTTTTGCCGCTAAAACTAAACTCGCTTCAGCTTCTGCGCCAAAGAGCCGCTCGTATGTGTGAACGGAGGCAACGTCAGCAGGAAAAATGTAAGTTTTAATTTGGTATTGATTGACTCTGACATTATATGCTCATGCTTGTCGTCGTCGTCTGTTGCAGCCACCGTTTGTAAGCGAACGTTACGTAAGCGAAGAAACGGTTCACATTGTGCAGGTAACGTTACCTCGTAAGACAACGTTAGAAAGATCCCGTTCACATGTTGTCTCAGCTACTTTCAAACTGAACTGCTCTCAGAAGAAACAGTGTGATGTCACATGTTTCACACGGTACGAAACGCTGCAGTGTCAGTGTTTAATACTGTGCGGGTGAATCATGTGCTGAAACGGTACGAACGTTAAACGTTAAGGTCCGAGATTTTGTGTTCACGTCAGCCTGTATTAAATACTCAGAGACGGCTGTAATAATTTTACCTTGAAGTGCTTGGAAACCATCACATGCAGGTCTTATTACAAACCTGGAAAATATGATTAGTTGAGGTTCTCTGGGGCAGATCCTCTGTGGTTTTCTCCTGAAACCTCCACCTGTGTTGGGTGTTGGTGTGACGTGTCTGTGTTTGCATCAAGAAACCCGCAAATCTTAAGTCCTGGTGCTAAAAGTCACGCTCAGTCTGTCATCCACATAAGCTCATTATCAGGAAAATGTCCACAATGTTAGCCTGTGCTATTCTTTTGTTTAGACATACAGATGGAGAAGGACAAAGACTTTCATCTGCCCTAACAGGGTTTTTACGGGTTGTGTTTGTTAACTGATCTTAAAGCTGTAATCTCACCACAAGTCTCTCTTCCGTTAGTAAGAAAGATCTCAGGCTTCTGTCTTTAGAGGAGAATAAAAGCAGAAAAACGTATTTACTCATGAATGGCTGGTTTCCCCATCAGTCTTGTGTCTTGAATAGGTTCTGCTCTCTTAGTAATGGATATACGTCTCCATATTGAAAGTATGAGCAGTTGTTATTGTCGGTATGCTATTTTACTGAATTTATTCATTTACTTTTTCACAGTTTCATAGTCGGGGTGGCTCAAATCAGCACTGCACAATGGGAATCTCTGGACTTCTGCAGTTCATCAAAGATGCAGGAGAGCCCATCAGTGTGAAGAAATACAAGGGCCAGACGGTGGCTGTGGACACGTACTGTTGGCTGCACAAAGGAGCCTTCTCATGTGCTGACAAGCTCGCTAAAGGAGAACCAACTGATCAGTAAGCATTTTTAGTGCTCCAGCAGGGTGAAAATGTGTTAAAAAATCTTTTAATATTTAACCTCCTTGTAAAGATGATTGATTAATTTGTCTAATCCTAGGTATGTGTGGTACTGCATGAAATTTGTGGATATGCTGTTGAACTTCCAAGTCAAACCAATTCTGGTGTTTGATGGGTGCAATCTGCCTTCAAAACGAGAGGTGGAAAAGGCTCGCAGAGAGTGAGTATTTACCTTGACTGTGTTTGTGAAGGAAATCTGGTCAAATATGAGCAGAAGCACTGAGTCAGGAGATGACCGATCTTACACGAAAACATTTATTTTACAACTGGAGCTCAGGGAGACTGACATCAGCATCACCATCATCAGTGAGTGTATATTGCCACCATCACCGTCTGAGGCTGTCCCGTGTGTACATGTCACCTGTCCTAAACAACACGACCAAATAAGGTTTTACCCTACACATAAGAACGTTATTGGGTGTTGAAACACAAGCACTCTAAGCTTTGATTCTGTCCCTGAATGTCTGCTAGCATTGAGTAACCCTCTTGCCCGCCTACTGTCAGTCATGGTGTTTTTTCCACATACATGTGCTGGCTCGACTCGGCTTGGTTCGGCTCGGCATGTCAGCCCAGCGCGGCAGGTGTTTGCATTTCTATTACAGCGGGACCATCCGTTTTAACCGATGATGCCCTGCGTCAGTTGGTGGGATACGATTGTGGAAACATTGTTGCAAAGGACAGACAGACAGAAAAGTTTTTATAGCCTAGTTTTGCTTTTTAACTGAGAGTGATCACTGACTTTATTATGCTAACTAACATTATGTAACAACATGACGTGCGTCATTCCAGCGTTCTGCTGGAGACACGCCTGCAGCGTCTGAACGGAAACAGAACGTGTGAGCTCATTTTAATATCATGACTGTCAAAGTACCAAATGACTTGCTCTAACGAATTTCATAATATCACAACATATAACATCAACCTTAATACATATTTTACAAAAACAAACAGGTTTTTTTTTAATAACTAAAAATAGAAATTATAGTCTGCAGAAGTGATTTGATTTACAAGTTCTATCAGAGTAACTAAAAGCACTCATGTGTGTGTGCAGAGCCTCTCATTGACAAAGTCACCAGTAAATGTAACTGTCACGTAAATACAAAGTGCATTTTTTGTCTCTGGAGGGTAAACGAGTCTTTGGTCCCCATACGATCCGTGTTTATGTCAGGAAAGGTTCAAAATATTGAACAAAAACCAGTGCGCGCGCACACACACACACATACATACACACACACACACACACACTTGTATTGTTGTACTTGTGAGGACACTCATTGACATAATGCATCCTCTAGCCCCCGACCCTTACCCTAACCGTGAAAACTGAATGCCTAACCCTTACACTAACCCTAACCTAAACTTAATTGTAACCCCCTACCCTAACCCAAGTTATAACCCTCAAAAAGCCTGGCAACATGATGAGGACCAGCCAAAATGTCCTCACTTCCCAAAAATGACCTCATTCTGTTGGTTAAAAACTCATGGTGGTCCTCACTGAGGTGCGAGTAACACACAATCACACACACACACACACACACACACACACACACACACACACACGTCACCATCATCCACCTGCAGTTTAAACTCGTGAGGTCATTTGAAGGATCACCTGTGTGTGTGATGAGAGGAGAGCAGAGGAGGAGCAGAATCAAGCACAGAGAAATTCCTGCACACCGCCTCTAGAGTGGATTTCCGTGGGTGAACTGCCTCCACATGACGAAACACTCAGTGAATCTCTCAATGTCTCTTATCTGTCAGGAGAAGATATTTACTTTTTTTTAGTTGAAAACATTTATGTGGACCTGTTGAAGATCTCATAGTCACCACAATTCCCATGTTTTCCGTGCATAGTGGTGTGCAGTAGTGAGTGATTTCATTTCTAATCACAATGAAACATAAAATAACCCTTTACAGTTAAAACAGATAAAAGAAAGTAAAATATAAATATAAGCATAATATTCAGTTAGATTTGAGTGTCACAAAAGAATTCTTTGCAATCAGATTAATCAATTAATCAATTAATCAATCCATTAATCAAACTTAGTAGTAGTTGCTAACCCTAGATCTCATATGTCAGGACGTTGGTAAAGATCCAAAACATGTAAGTGAAGTTGAGTCTTTCACAACAAATACTGAGGCCGAAGTTTGGAAAAGGAGATAGCAAGTATCAAAGAAGAATTGCCTGGTCATTTAAAAAGAAACATACTCCACAGAGAATGCTGTCTGAAGAAAAAAAGAACAGAAAATGGATTGTTGCTGCATTTTGTTTGTCCCTCCTTCCCTCTTGCTTTTTCTGAATCACTGATGGCCTGTTCCAAACAGTCCAGTGTCTTTAATACCTGGTAACAAACACGTCCAGACAAAGCTTTCTTTATCTGAACAACTGCATTCCAAAACAGTAACACAGTGCAGCATTGTGTGTGACAGTGCAGAGAGGAATGTGAAGGCAGGTGAGACCAAACACACAAGCTCCTCCACAAGCAAATGCTTTCACATTACGGGCTTAAAGGATGTCTGAAATCTACTTCCTGACGGGGAAGCTGAGCTGTTTCTGTGGCTGTCCTATTTTTCCCTGTGCTGTTGACCGTGCTGCCACAGCATCCTGTCGTCCAACTGGGCCTCACACAGCTTCAGCAGAAAAAAATTCTCCTTCTTAAAGTTAAGAGTTGTAAATTCTCTGAAGAATTACAGACTGGTGCAATGAATTAAGTCTCTTTAATGCATGTGACATGGAGAGAAGACCCCAGTATGGTGGTCACTACTGACACTACTTCATTGTCTTGACTTTTACCATCAGGTAAACAATAGAACAGCAGATGGATTTTCCTTGTTTTCAAACAGAATTCTTTAAAAGTAAATGCTTTGTTTGTTTACTGTATTGTCTGCTTCAAGTGGAGGCCACGCATAGGCCTGTTTGGGTCTCATGCCTCTGCTCAGCACTTGTTTCTTATTTAAGCAATATCACAGGAGAGGGAGTGATGCTGTACCGTAATATCGTCATGGCTCTGGTTCAGTCAATTTGGACAATCAAATCTGAGTACTTATCTTGTACAGCTCTCCTTTGGTGGTTTGCACTGATCCATAAAACTGTCTCAAAACTTTAGCAGCTGACAGCCCGTACTGTCTGCCTCACAGTGTTCGCCTCGTTCTTGGTCTTCTGCAGTTCGTTCAGTTCGGCTGATGATCTTTGGCAAACTTGGATGTTGGCACAACTGGATTCAGCTTCCCCTCATCCTCATCAGATGACCACTCATAATTCAGTTCAAACCTTATATTTTGAAAGAAATCCATATGTTAGGCAGGTCAAGTGGCAGTGGCTGGATGAATTAACGTTACAGTGTAACTGTTGATTGCAGCTGTAAATTAGAATGTTGCCATGGCAACATGTTAAGTGTTGATGCGGAGTAATACCTACGGAGTGAAGAAACCATGATGTTGTGATGAAATGTTGTCATGTTTGTAATGTCTCTTAGCCAACCAAGTTGCTTGGTGGGAACTAACTGTTGTGTAAGTCTATGTCTATGTCTTATGTCTATTTCTGTAAAATGTGCTAAATAAAAAATGAAATAAAATGAGAGATCTCATAACAAGGCTGACTTGATCAGTCACACATTCAAATACTGATCAAGTCTTTCCTGGTACAATTTCCCTTTTAATGTGAGGGGGTTTGATTGTCAGCTTCCTCAGATCCTAAACCCAGAGAATCACACAGACATGTCTTAATTTATTTTATTTTATTTTGTTTTTTAACATTAAATTGTAAAATCCAAATCTAAAATGTTCAGTTCCCACATGGTTTTAATGTTATTGTCCATAGTCTTCAGTAATTCTCATTTTGTTTCATAATCTTAGGTTTCCAGATTAAGTTTTCCAATTGTTAAGTCTGTTTTGTTTATATACCCTTCAGGCGTAGAGACGCCAATCTTCAGAGAGGCCGACAGCTTCTACGTGAAGGCAAAGTGTCTGAGGCCCGGGACTGTTTCACTCGTTGTATAAACATCACTCCAGCCATGGCACATAACCTCATCAAGGTAAAGACGTCTGTCGACTTGCATGTTCACTCAAATCTCTGCATTTTTCTTAGCTGTTCAATTGTAAGCAGCGACACAGCGATGCATTTGGCCGAACCTGATGTATACATGCAGTGCTCTCTTTTTTCTCAGTTGCTTCATTTTATTCTTCACAATTACATTTAACTATGTTGCATGTTTCTGAAGTTATGTTGGAAATGTGTGTGTTTTTTTTAACCAGGCTGCCAGAGCCAGAGGGGTGGACTGTGTTGTTGCTCCATATGAAGCTGATGCTCAGTTAGCTTACCTCACTAAATGTGGTTTGGCTCAGGCTGTCATCACAGAAGACTCTGACCTCCTGGCGTTCGGCTGCAAAAAGGTATCATTTAAGAGTTGGGACTGACTGGAATGTGTACGGTCTCTGGTGCAAACAGTGACGTCATTCGCTTACCGTGTAGCAGTCAGCCTGAAAACTCTTTCAGAGACTATAAAATGAAATCTAGATATTTTTGTTTAATCAAGAATGTGATGTGTTATGGATCAGAAATGACAAAATGCGAGTGAGTTAAGTTCTGATCAGTTTTGCTTGATAACTTTGGTTCGAATTACGTTAATTGCTGAATGCTGTTATTTCATTATCACCTGAATCTAAAGTGAGATGAAAAATCATTTTCTTTGAAACTGAATTGCTTTTCTGTGTTTGCTTTATAAAGTGTGGGTCGGGCCTACTCTGCAACCCTGAGTAATCTTACTTGACATACTCAGTGTGTCTGGTGTCCAGTTTATTAAAGCAACAACATGTAATTTTGACCGTGACCCCCAAAATTGAAACTAAACACTGCACGTTAATATGTTAGCAGCAATTTTAGTGAAACTAGGTCACTTTTTAAAGAGAAAATGTCCTCTTGTTCTCTTGTTTTCCCTCTGATGTCCTGTGACTGCTCTGCCTCAACTCTGTGATTTATGAAGGTTCCTGAAAGCAACATGTAGGCTGCCTGCAGACTGAAGCTGCAGCAGCAGGTAGTTGTTGGGGACAGGCCTTTATTAACTGAGTAAAACTACTACGCTACAACCGGAAATCAGGATGCCTCTAATCCCTGTATAAATCTAGATTTAATAGTCTGCTTATAATTAATTTATTGAACAGGGTTAATGTGTTGTTTGGTTTACTACGCCCTCATGTTACCTTACATGTAGGGCTGTAACAGCTTAAAAGTATATTGATATAAAATATTTTATATCAGTCGATATCCATAATTATTGATTAATTCTAATGACCTGTCTTTAATGATGAACATAAAAAAAAAGAAGAAAGTTTTCATTTAACTACTTGATTTTGAACCTCCTTATTTTCAAGACACACAGGTAATAATTGTAATGCTAACACAATCAACAAGGTTGCAAAGTAACATGTGGTTCATCTATCAAAATAAATACTCACTCAGGTTCACACCGCCCGTGGCGTGCAGCTCTGCATGCAAGTTATCTGAGAGAGTTGATAAGCAGAGCAGGTCTGCCACTCGCGTCACAGAAGTAAGAATAAAAATAATTATAATCGATGATTACACACACACAAGTACACAAGTGCAAAAACTGTTAGTGACTTGCAGCATTTCTTATCCATATTTTTCGGGCACCAATTCATTCATTCATCCCCATGCGCCTCTCAACAAGGGCACGAAGTGCTTTCCTCATGAGAGAAAAAGCCACTGTAACATTTCGTGGTTAGGCACTTCATGTACAGTGTGAACAGCGGTGACTACACGCTGCATGTGCTGGCACATCACCGGCTGAAGAGCTGACGGTGGCTGGTTAAAAAAAAAAAAAAAAAAGTAACATACCATCCAACTCTACTTCACATCCTCTCTGTCTGCATTCATTTTCTCATTTCTGTGCTGTTGTCGTTTTGCGTGTGTGGTGCTGTGAAAGCAAATGATGCGATATTTGGTGGTATCAGGTTATTCCAAATGCGGGTAAAACAAGGGGAAAACAGTGACTGTTTTTTCTAAGACAAAAATATGTCACATGAACTTTTAGATTTTTTTTTTTTTTTTTTTTTAGTCAATGACCATTTGAATATTTGAACATTATTGCCTATCCCTACCCGCATACATACATAAATACATAGAGGAAACCTCATGCTTGGAAACCACAAAGTTTTTCGTGGGTGGAGAAGGAGAAGACCAACAAGGAAGTTGGCTGACCCGTGTGAGAGAGAAACGACAGACTATACAGTGTTTTCCCATATATAGGCTCTACTTGGATGGCCTGGCCAGGTTAATAAAATACAAATCCCAAATCCTATTTGTGGAGCTGTGCGTCCCATTCACTCACTCAAGACAGCGCAATACTGAATAGCATATGTTAAATACTCCAATACAGTGGATGGCAATGAGGCTTTTAGTCCATCAGTAAAACCAATGAAGAAGAGAGTAAATGCAAAGCCTATTTCTTCATTAACACCCCCGCCCCACCCCACCCCCGGCCAAATTTGGTTGAATAACCAAAGGCTTTCTGTGGGACGTGAAGAGCCCGAGGATCAATATAAAGACAATGTGACACCAAGGGACATGAGTCAACCCCGCGTGAAGCTGCAGCCTGTCATTTGATATGTAAAGACTGATGAAGCACTGAAGGAAACAGAGCCAGAGCTGAGCTAGATCAAAACTGAACAGCAGCACAAAGTCCTTCCAAACCTTTGAATGTTCTTTCACATGGATCATTCATCTACTATTGTACTTGATTGTTCTTCAAACCCATTGCTGGCTCATTCGAAGGAAAACTCGAAAGAAGTACACAGGATGTGTGGGGTGTCCAATTAAGACGGATAAAAAACAAAAACAAATCAATGCCTATAAATTCTGGGGAATTCTTACAAATTCAGGCTTCAGCCTCTTGGATAAGGAGTGAAACATCTTCAAGAAAACTGAAACACAACCTGTTGCCTACAACATACCTCGTAGTATTTCTTTTAACTGTTCTTCAACTGAGCCTCAGCCTTGGGATTTTTTTGTGTGGGGAATCCTTGGCCCAGCTCTTAAGGGCTCCTACACTCCAAACTGACAACAAACAACAAGCTGCGACAAAGATCGTCTGCTGCGTCGTGTTTTGTCCTAAAAAGTAGCACTTTTCACATCGTGGAGACTACGGCTGGCAACCAACAGGGTCGTCCCCTCTCCATAGATATACAAACTGTTTTTGAGATGAAGTAGCATTTTTTGAACCCACTCTGGCTAATGTAGCCACCTCTTACTGATAATATGTCTGATAAAAAGTTTATGGCTCTAGTGAAGAGACAAAGCAGAGAAATAAGGAAGCACTAAATGTGTGTGATCATGGAAACTACAGTGACAGGCTCAGAGGGCTTTCACTCTCTGTTTCCATGTCTGTATTTGTGCACTGGTCCGCAGACCTGAACAGCCAACTGGAGTGCTCTCTCTCACCGACAAGTCACCGCCATTTCTACTCGTTGAACCGGCCAAAAGCCTCCAACAAGTGTGAAGCAGTTCTGATGCTGCCCAGCCCCCCACCCCCCACCCCTCCGGTGTTTCAGTGGGAAAAACTGCTGTATCACACAAGCTCTTATTCATTGCTACATTTGCATAACTACAGACCTCAGTGTCATATGTTACACTGCATATACAATGACTTCATCTGAATGATCAGTTGTCTTTCACAAATCCCACAGGTGATCCTCAAAATGGACCGGCAGGGTAACGGCCTGGAGATAGACCAGGGTAACCTGGGCCGCTGTCGCTCTCTGGGAAATGTTTTCACAGAGGAGAAGTTCCGCTACATGTGCATCCTCTCTGGCTGCGATTATCTGGCCTCCCTGCATGGCATCGGCCTGGGCAAGGCCTGCAAGCTGCTGCGGCTGGCCAAAGACCCTGATATTCTAAAGGTGAGAGCACATGGTGAGGCAGTGAAGTTGGATGATGCATCTAGCAAGGTAACTACTATATGAAGTTGTGTTGCAAAGGTAGTTCACTTATGGGAAGGACAGATGAACACAGCAACTTTCACAGCGACCTTGTTTGGTCTGAACCAAAATGTCAGGTTTGAAACATCTTCTGCCATACCTTGTTTCGACAAAAGGTTGTCTCTGCCTGGATTAGATTGAACCAAGGTTTGGTTGTTTTTCTGGTGTAAAATTACTGTTTTTGATGATTGGTACTTTCCAGTCAATCACAGGAAGTTTTGGCAGGCTGTCATCAGAAAAAAATAGGCAGGCTATCATTGGAAATAGTAAAACATTGACATTTGGTCTGACTTTATAAGGACTTAGATAATTAGTCATGCACCCACATCCTCTGTGTCTGTTGGCTACAGCTGTGACAGCAGGTTCATATCATTATGAAGCTCATCATCCATAAGTATGAGGAACAGGATCCTCCGCTTCACCCCAGCACTGCCAAACACTCCGCCAACACTTTTTTGCCTGGAAAAAAAAAAAAAGTCTCGTGGACGTACCATAATGCATTGCATGCCACAGAATGAGTAGTATGCATTCAAAATTAGACTAATATCTATTAGTCTCTAAAAAGAGCCATATATAGGATAATGTTGCCCATTGCCTAATATTACCTACCTGCTCACCGTTAGCTCACTGTTTAAGAGAGGATAATCTGTGAAGATTCTCCTTGTGTGTGTCATACAACCCAATTTCAGAATCTGTTAAGATTTTTAAAATCCTGTAGTGTGAGCCAGGCTTTGGGCCCCAGATAATGGACATTTGGTCTGGTATGCTGGCTCAAAACCAGATGTCTCTGCCGCGTTAGTCTTAAAGGTACTTAACTCCAGAAAAATCAGTGTTGCTCACATGCTCAGTGATGTGAGGTGAATACCAAATACTCTTAAAAATTTTAACATTTTTAGAAAATACACCAAAGGAACAGAGAACACGAGGGGTCATGTCCACTGAGCAATCATAAATCCACCTGTTGAATGTCTGATTATTGTCCTTCATATTCACGGGCTGGATGTTTTAGAACCTGGTTGCTGACTTTTACAGAGTTGTTACAGGTGTTTAGCAGTCCACAGCTCTGTTTGTGTCCTTGCTTTTAATATCTCCATTTGGTTTGAGCACCTGACTTTAGCAAAGAGGAATAGCTGATGAGGATTGTGAAGACAGCAGGAGAGATGATAGGCCGTCAGCAGAAGCTGTTGGATGACCGTTACAGCACACCTGTACGGAACAACACATCCCTCTGTCCAGAGTTTAAGCTGCTTCCTTCAGGGCGGCATGAAAGAATCCCCCCGGCTAAAAAAAAAAAAAAAAAAAAAAAAAATGTTTACAAGGGTTCTTTTGTTTCAAATGCATTTACTGTGATTAGCCAACTACATTAAACTTAAACATGGGAGGCTGAACAACACGGGTATGAATGCACTGACTGTTGTTAGCACTGAGACATTTGCGTCTGTGTCAATGTGATATTTATGGTTTTTAACCTGGTTTATGTGTTTGTGTTTGTATTTTATGGTGAGACCGAAGACAATTTTCCAGCTTTGGCTGGACAATAAAGTTATTCTGTTCTGTTCAATTGTATGAGTGACACATGCTTTGCAGGAGAGGCCAGTGGCCAGTCTACTCTGCATTTTTCTGCTGTAGCAGAGTTAGCCCTCTCTGCCATCTTATTTGCTGGGGGTGACTTTAGTAATGGCCCAGGATTTAGACTGCTTTGTCCACAGCATCCAAATTTATTGCATGTGCAGGAATGCCTCGACTCAACAGCCAGCAGTATGTAGTTACATACATGTATGCACATACAAGTGTTAGTGCATGTTAGAGACAGCAATGAAAAATGAGATACATTTGGACGAATTAAAATGACTTTGTCTTAAAAGTTTGGGGGCAATTCTTCCAGGGAAATAGATTTAAGGAGTGTTTCTAAAATTTCTTGGGCCAGTTTTGATCTTGCCCCCTCATTTATTTCCAACACTGATGGGGAGCTCTTGTTGCCCCGTCAGGTAATCAGAAAGATGGGCCAGTACCTGAAGATGAATATAGTCGTTCCAGACGAGTACGTCGAGGGATTCATCAGAGCCAACAACACCTTCCTCTACCAGCTGGTGTTTGATCCTGTCAGGAGAAAGGTTGTCCCGCTCAACCCGTACCCAGAGCACGTCAACCCCGCCACCCTTAGCTACGCTGGACTGTATCCTCCCGTCCTGAAGCTCACCTGATGAAATGTACAACTTTATAAGTAATGGAGGTGATTTGGTAAACCCCATGTGGTTTTGTTTGATTGAGAATGGGACGTTGTACATTCCTCTCCGTCACTTGCATTGTATTTAATCCTTGATCATTTTCAATCCAGTAATCTAGGAGATGACAAAGGCTTGCAGATGGCCATAGGAAACCTCGATGTCAACACCATGGAGACAATTGATGACTTTAACCCTGATGAACCCGTTCCACAGGTATCAGATCAAAATCACTGAAGAGCTGTGCTTAATCTGTAAATGATGAGGTCAGAGAGGGTGCTGTTCTAGCAGGTCAGGGAGAGAGAAAAAAAATCATGAAGGGCATCAAAAAATTCCCTGTGCCTGGTTCAATGCCTAGGTGCTTACTGTCAAAGTTTAACAAAAGTGTGAACAAAAACAAAGCCTTATTTACTGACATCAACCAGAGCATTTACAATATTTACTCAAAATCTGCAGTTGGAGGTGTGTAAAGAGCTGCAGGCAGCTCGACCTCTGTCTCCTTTATGTTCACTTCCCTGCTGCCTCCCTCCTGTCTGTGGAACGCTACGATGGAGGGAAAATTGAATTGGGGCTGAAACTTCTACTTACAACTAAGCAGGCCAAGAAACCGAGTGGATGTGCCAGTAAATGCACGTGAAAGGGAGTCACAGTGTGCAGACCTTTCTGGAAGGTGCTGCGCCTCCACACACACACCTACACCTGCTAATCAACCCAGACTCATTTCACAGCAATGTTCAATTCCTTTGCTGTGAGACTTACAGTAACTGTAAGGGCATTTTTCCCTTTTCTGCCTCGTTGCAGACAGTCAGTAGCATATGCTGATTTAGACAACAGTTGCTGCACCTGATGTGTCTCTCCTTAAAATTTGACCTAAACTGCATGCAAAATAGGCAAACAAGTGATTGATGAATAACTTCAATGAGAAAAAAATCAAAATGACATAACAGGTGACATAGCAAGGAGCCAGATCCAATGTGGGAGGACCCAGAGCCTGCTCTGACGTGATCCAGCACATTAAGCCCTGCAAGAGATTCCTGATGATCAAAATTGAGTACCATGTTAAATTTCTAACAACTTTGAAAATGTCTTTTATTTAGTCTGGTAAACCTCGCAGTCAAAGCTGGAACGACTTACCAGTGACCACCATGCCCAGTATCTGGAGCAGAGGCTTCAAGCTGGCAGCTGCTGCTCCACCTCAGTCTGCTTCCTCTCCGGACAAGCCTCCCACCACCAGGGGGAGGGAGAGAGTCATCAGCCTGGAAGGTCTAAGGCTGCCCTGCCGAGAGCTGCAGGTAAAGAGACCACGAGAAGGTGAGCTCTTAACAAGAAGTGTTTAGATTTCTGTGTGACGGCTGGTGGTCATGACAATTTACTGATGAGCTTTTCTACTGCCCCAAAACAACTGTTCTCATATCTTCCAGATTTAATTTGATTTAGTCCTCAATTCTGTGTTCTTTGTTTTAATTAATCTGAATTCTGTGCTTTAAAATTGAAGCAGTATTTGAAATTATTTTAGTCAATAAACTGGCACTGTTGTCATCCTTCCCTGTAAAATGAAACCTTGGTTTGGCCCACCCCTCCTCTCCACCATGACTCAGTCTTGTTGCATATTTTCAGCAGCGTAGGCACAAGAGTCGGACATCATTGTTTTGCAATGAGCAGTTGTCTAAGCAGCATGCCAACATCGATCAAAAACTTGATAGTCACTGGCATACAGTTCTGATGGATCTGCCAGTTTGAATCGGGTCTGAAGACCCATGACTGATATTGTCGCTGTGGAACTGCCCGACATGGCTGTAGTTCCTCGGGGTGCGACAGTAAGCTCAATTTTTAACTCTTTAGATCATACCCCGTCAAATTTGTGCACATGTTTAACAATAACAATCCAATAGTCTCTGTCTTTATAACTAATTTCAGCCAATAATATCATGACATCCAAGTTAAACTTTTGGAAGTACAGAACTAAGATTCATTAGCTAGCTCGCATGGTCCATCAGTGTGTTTGGGTGTTTGCCACCTTAAACTTTGTTAAGTTAACAAGTTAAGTTAACAGTTAACAGTAATAAAATACAGGCCATTTATTTTTCTAATCATGAGGTGGATGAATAAAATTCAACAGTTCAGTAAGAAAATATCCCAAATGTAATGAATATCAAATGATTAGATTTTCTGCAGCATGATATATGCAGCTGAAACAGCAAAACATCACTGCATGAAAGGCACTTTTAAAATCCTCGGTAGGATAATCGTAGTGCACGTATCTTCTGTCTCCTGTAGATTCTACAATATCAGACAAGGACGTGCTGCAGCAGTACTCAGCCACCAGTCAAAAGCGCTCCAGGTCAGATCAGCAGACAGACAAGCCAACAATAACCAAGCAGCCCGTTCCACGCAACCGCTTTGCCACCCTGCTGCAGAGGAGAAATGAGGAGGATGAGGAGGATGAGCAGGCCACACGTAGCAGGTGATGTCACTGGAACCTCTGTTTATCTTATTAGACTCTGCATCGACTAACCGGTATAAGTACATTTGGATGGATCGATCTAAATTCAGACAGTCTAACTGACTTGCTTAACAAAAGGCCCGCCCAGCCTGCCTGCGTTGGCCACTTTTCTTTTCTCTGGAAAATATCTTAGAAAGTCCTCTTTCTTAAACTTGAAGTCGTGAGATGAATTGACTGGAGTTTGTGATGAATGTGCTGGAGGCTTTAATAAATAACATAACAAATGGCAATCAAAGACTGTATGTGATGAGTGCTGCGTGGGTGTGTCCCTCCAGTGCTCTTTAGCTCGGGGGTCCCGCTAGTTTAGAATAATTGAAGCACTCTGAGGCACTGCGGAGGGTAATGTATTAAAAATGTTTATTGCCTCATGGCTATTGAATAATAGTCGCAATAAAGACACGCCTACGCTTTTCAGCCATGTTCTCGAAAGGTTTGTGTATTCCAGCCACAATGGCTGCTTGGATCCCCTCAGATTTTGGGGCAGGTACCTACATGATCCTTTCTTCCTGTGATCTGTGTCAGAGGCAAAACAGTTTCCTTCATATTTAAATAATGCTAATATAATATTGTGGTTTAGCCTTGATTTTTCCATTGGGATACATTTTCTTAACTTAAAGATTATAGAATGGAGATTTCCATATTTAGTAGGGCTGTGCTAAAAAATCAATACGGCAATAAATCGTGATGTTTAATTTTCTGATATCTGTATCATATTGTGACCCATGTGTACGTATATACGTATCATATTGTAAAGTCCTTGCCAAAACTCAGTCATAAAGTTCAGTGACACAAAAGAACACTTATGCACTTTATTATCATACCTCACACTTCTGTATGTCCAGTTAAAGAGCGAGAGTTTTTCATGTTGATTTTATGGATGCTACGTCAGTGTGTCTGGGAATTTTTCTAAAACCATTCAAATAAACTGGGAAGGTAATTTGGAATTAAATTGTTCTGACCTAATTGGTCAGTTAAATTATCAGTATAATGAGATGTGATGTATTAAAGGTACAATATGTAAGAAATCTACTGCAAATAGCCGTAATATCCTCCTAATATGTCACAGAGACTCAGGAAT
>JAPQLA010000003.1:1874135-1886633 GCA_029822935.1 Naso vlamingii | reverse complement strand
GAGAGAGCAGCCTCGTTTGGTGATAAGAAGAACAAGTTCTGTTGTGTAGGAACACGAGGAGAAAAAACATATGCAGGATGTCTGTAACATTATAAGACGGCGCCACCACTCACCACGGAAACAGAGGGGAAACATTTGTTTGTGTGTGAACCAGAGTTTTACCATGTGCCCCCTTTAGAGTGACGAGGCCTTTGTCACAAGTTGTATGGTAGTAATGTCCCCCCGAGACCTGTTACCTCTATTTTCTGTAGGCTAACGTCACACAGCCATTTGCATTAACGTTACATGCTAACGTGCAAACCAATAGCTGTAGGCAGAGAATATAATTACGTTATTATCACTGCACAGAAGTGGATTCAGATCACGGGCATTAATAGTAACTCCATATACACAGCAGTCTGTTCACTGAGGGTCTCATTTGCTGTTACAGAAAATTTATAACCATCAGAGGAATCATGAGACTGTTTCACAAATACTTAAAAGTTCCTCGTAGTCACTTTAAACAAGCAAAGCACTGCTTTAACATCCCATGATGCACCTGTGCACCTTGATGTTATGGAAACAGATTCAGTAAGTTCATGTTAGGCAGAGAAGACATTATTCTGCTTTTTCTTCACACATCCATCTGGGGCTGGGCAATAAATCCAATTTAAGTCAAAGTTCGAATTAATTTGTTTGGAAGATGTTAAAAAATGAAAATCTTAAAAAATCGATTTTTCCTGTGACTAGGGTAAATATGGTAGCCTATGGTTCTCTCTCAGCCCTGGTGTCTCATTTTTTTTTAGAAGTGAAGTTTGGTGAAATTTGGGCTGGCACTTCAATAATCCCAAATTGGAGGAATCATCTTTGTCTGATCAAACCTTAATTTAAAAAAAAGGTTTAGTTTGGTTAAAGCTATGGGTTTGCACTTTATTCCCAATAGGGAAATTCATATTTGTTTGAAATAAAAACAACATGTTTGAAATAATTCCTTTATCTTTTGTAGTTTAAAAAAAAAAAAAGATTAAAATCAAAAATCGAATATGTTAGGAAAAAAACTGGGATTTTATTTTCAGACCATATCACCCAGTCCTGCATTCATCGAGTTGCAGTTTGTGGAGTTATTTTATGTGTTTGAATAGGTAAGTTGTGTTACTCTGTTTATGGAGGTGACTCTGTGCTCACTCGGTGCAGAATGAACTTCTAATGAAGCAAACATAAGGTATGTAACCCTTCGCACACTTAAGGTTTGAATGAATGAGCTTGTGCCTGCGTTAGTTTCAGTGCTGGTTAGGAGCAGTATGTAGCGCTGCTCACTTTCCTCCACATGCTCCACATGCCTTTACTCACTTTGGGTCAGAGCAGATAACACTGCAACACTAAACCCACAGTGACGACATCTAAACCGTCACCTGTCAACCAAAACACATGTTCATACCCCTCTAGTTGCTCATAACAAGAGGCTGCATTTCATTTCATTCAGTATTTTATTGCCATACAACTAAGTTAAAGGAATTTGCTTTACTGTGCTCAATACAAAACAGAAAAGAGTCTAAACACATAAAACACACATAACCCCCTCCCCTTCAAAACATTTCATAAACAATCATTACATTCACTGCGTGCTAGAAAAATGTACATCAGTGGATTTTCTGATAAATGAAGAATTTGGCTTTGAACTGAGCAGAAGGCCAGCTATGTGGGGAATGCTGTTCACTGTCTGGAGAACAAAATCCTTCTCTGAAAAGCTTACAACACGCTAGTTAAGTGGCCTGATGTAAACACAACATTTGTGCTGTTGTAACAGTAGAGGAGGAGTGTGTGTCTGTGCGTTTATGTGTGCATCTTTGTTTCACAGACCCCCGCCTGCTCGTCACTGTTCCACAGGTATTCATTAACAGGCACAGGTTTAGACCTGAAGACCAGACTGTGAATGAAACATGAGTGGAGGACCCGTGTTTCTCCCTTTCCTCTGACTCTAGAAAAAGCAACCTTCAGCTCACTGGCATGTACTGACAAATCACCATCCACCCCTCACTTTCAGTGTTATGTTGCTTTTTGTTTTGTTTTTGTTTTGCCGAATAAATCCAAGACTGTCACCGATGCAAAATCTGTCGGTTGACAGTCTGAAAGTCTTGTGTCTTATTTGATGCTACAAAGAGAATTCTTTTCAGGATCAGATGAGCTTTACAAGAGAAATTTCTTGAAAAACAGTCTTTATTTTACAATCATAAAGCAGATTTACAGCCACCGCTACTTCAACAGCTTTCATCATATACCTCTCTCTCTATTTACATGTCACAGATGTCTAATTACAGTCCAGGGCTTCATGCAAAGCTTACTGAGACAGTGCCAATGAATAAACTATGAAAAGGAGAGTTTTAGATCAAAGTCAATGTAAAGTACACTGCATTGAGATACTGAAGAAAAAAAATGGCAAGTGCAAATCCTAAATCTTCTGAAGTCTGGTTTAACAGCCTGACTTTACTGTTTGGACACTTCTGATTGTTTTTTTTGTTTGTTTTTTAAATATTTTTTTTAAATTGATTTTTAATGGAATTACATTAACACAGAAAACCCCAAACCCCTTTCCCCTCAAACACTTCTGATTTTTATCTTTAAACTTTACAAACACTTGTGATTAAATTAGTTTAATAAAACTAGAATTACTGATTCAACTGCATTTAAACTGGCCATAAAACTACCAGAAACCAATTTATTCATTTCAAGTCCCTGCTTCTGTTCAGAGCCAGAGGTAATATTTCTGAACAACTGAATAAATTCAGATTTCAGAACACTTTTCTCAGTGGGGAAAATAATTAAAGCCCTTTTCTTCTGGACGTCACAGACATCAGAAAGCACACAACCGTCTCTTCTCCTTGTAACTGTCTACATGTTGCCTGTAGAACAACCACCTCGACTCCATCAGCCTGCGTCCAGGTAGGTGAGTGAGCTGAGCAGGCCCTCCTTTCCCCAGCTCGTCGTTATACTCCTGCGCTTTCTGCTCCCTGGCAGATGTTCCTGGCAAGCAGGTGCCTCGAATGAAGGGTGAGGCACCATTTAAATCCTGACACTGGCAAGAAAAAACTTGTGTTGCTTCAGGGGAAAAAGGCTGTCAATAAACAATTCTGTGATTGTGCTCCAGTTAAGCATGAGGAACATCAGCACTTTCCTCATCAGGCAGGCAGAGCAAGCAGTCATCCAGGGTCACCGCTGCCCCGTGTCAGCCAGCAGACTTCTGCAGCTGCTCAGCTTCTTGTTTTTAACCTCACAGTTTTCCCTCTCTGACTCTGTACTGAACTGGTTTCCTGTTGCAGCTTGGATCCAGTTAAAAACTGATGTGCAAGTGGCAAGAAGTATGGAGATGTTTTACAAATAAAAATAGCAAATCAGTCTAAGTCAATTTTACTTACAAATGCCATAATGTAAGAACATAACACAATGTAAATCCCTGATGTTACATTTTAGGTAATTTATCGAAACAATTAGGGCAGATTGGTTTGGTAGGAGAAGGAGAAACGAGGGATGGATTAGGCAGAGATATGGAGGGGAGGGGGAAGAATGGGAAGGAGCCGCAGAAGAGTCAAACGCAACGTTACAGTGCCCATTCAAAACACTGTCGATTGTTTGACCCAAGACTTTATCTTTGTATACCCAGTGTGTTTGCTACAATGTGATGTCACTGATGATGTCACATTTAGGGTTAGGGTTGGGTGTCAGGAACACTACCTACGCCTAACCCTAGTGCATCAAAAGTGGAGAATGCACATCCTCGGGTCATCAGCAACACGCCAGCCAAGTCTGAAGTCAGTCTGATGCACGGTTATCACGCTGTGCGAGGGACAGACAGACAGACAGACAGACAGACAGAGATTCCCTGCTCTTATCTTCAGTAAGGACTAATTCAGTGCCTGGAAACAGACTAAATACAGGAAACACAAAAGACACAGACAGTGATTTCTTACTGATATACAGTTTAAGGATAATGGGGCAGAAAATTCACATCCGTCAAAGGCAAAAACAGGCAAAATGATGCAAATTGCCCGTCCATGTCATTCCCCTCAATAACACATTTCAGTAGAAACATGACTTCTTCTTCTGAACTGTTATGTTAAACTTTTAAGCATTATTGTTTTATTGTTCAACTTTAAAATTAATACAGAAAAAAACTAGGAACCTTCAAGATATTAATTTATCTAATTTTTTGTAGTGACAAGCACAGTGTGGAGAGATGCTGTTCCTGGTGCTGATGACTGACAGCACCCATAAAGCCCGTACTTGTGACCACTAAAGCAAAACTCATGCTGAGACTGAGCAAATTCTGCTGCTTTTATCTGCTATCTATTAGACTACAATTACATTCTGGTCACAGAGCTAATAATCTGATTTTCTGAAAATGCATATCTTGGTGATCTGTGATATCCAAAGTCATTTAACAACACTGTTTTTCTGAAGGCATGTCCAAATTCCACAAAACTCCTTTGCTGTTCCTCACAGTTATGCAGAGACTACTGTTGACATTTTATTATTTCTTTAAATCTCTCTGAATGTTGCAGGGTTTCTTTTATTTCAGGGGAGAACTCTGAAGACAAGCAGCTGCTTTGATTTGTGGTGTGTTTTATCATCCAGGTGTGATGAACTGAACTGCAATAATATTTAAACTGGATTCACCCATAAAACAGAAGTAGCTGACATTTCACAAATCACAATTTTCAGGCTTTTCTTTGACCCTTGATAAATACCCTTTTGATAATGAAAGTATCAAAGGTAAAAGTACACATTATGCCCATTGTCTGTTATGACCACATAATTTTGATTTATAACTTCTAATACTTTTGAATACAAGCAACATATTAATGTAATGCATCCTTTAAAAAAAAGGTATGATATGATGTGATACGCTTTGGATATAACATCCTAAAGGCCCTGCATCTTCAACCCGCACAGCAGTTTCTCAAATGTTGTCTAATTAGTGCCGTGCTTGAGTGACATCTCCCTCACTCTTCTGTTAAGTTTGTCGGACTTTCTGGGAGCGGCAACTCACTATAATCACAAAAGTGCTTAGAGTGAAATGATATAATCATAACATAGCTGGCTAATGCTAAACAGACTGCATTTAACATTTAATTTTTTACTTTTGAGCACACAAAGGGCTTCAACATTCACCCATTTACATACGCACACACACAGACACACACAGACACACACACACACACATTCTAATGGCAGAGTAATCTGGCTGGGGATTATTGCCTCCCCTCTGATACGTCCTCCTGAGCCACAGCCGCTCCTAACAGAGTAACTCATGTGGGTGTGCAGAGTCTTTCACTGACAACGTCGCCAGTAAATGTAACTGTCATATAAATACAAATCACTCTTTTTTTTGTCTCTGGAAAATAAAAGAGTTTTTTATTACAGCGTGAAACAAACAAACAAAAACAAGAAAAGCTAATACATGTCAAAACTGTACAAAATTACAGTACTTGAGTAAATGTACTTAGTTATTTCCATGAGTGTGAGCAGTGAAGGAAAATGCTCCTGTTTACCTGGAGGCCACGGCAAACCCTACAGTCAGGCATGACCAGTGCTGTGCTCTGAGCATTGCACAACTCTTAGCACTGACTGTAGAAGTGAGCACACTTTGAAGTGTTGCACTCGTTCCTTTAGAGCACTGTAGCACTGAAAGCTGCTTTGGACAAGAGTACATGCAAAAAACATATGTAGTCCAACATAGTGTGTCCTGTATGTCCATAGGTGGAATTTCCTGGAATGAAAATACTTAAAATGACAATCAGTGAATCAATTTGAAAATCAAAAATGAAATATTAGGTATTTTTATTAAATTAATGAAGTTACATTTGGCCATGTGATGTCCTTGGCTTAAACTTATATGAAGAGTGTATCAGCCAAATTTTTTATCGGTTTTTGGGGCCATGTTTTGACAAATCGCAACAGACTCAGCTTTTTTCTTGACATTTCCTACAGAAGGTTTGGAAAGACTGATTCAAGCATTTGTCTTGAGATATGAAGCACACCACAGAGCACTGTTCAACAGCCTAATCTCAGGAAACTTGAAACCAGCCCAAATTTTTTTTCTTCACACTTTAAATCTGCAATCTGTTGTCTCCAATCACAAATACAGCATGTAGGGTATACTTACAAAAAATGCGTTAGTGAAAACATGACCAATATTCTAAGATAAACCTAATAAGTTAACTTCAAAAATTTTATCACCAAACATTCAAATGGGAAATTGAGCATATTTGCAGACAGTCATACTACTGCATCAAATGGAAACTTAACGGTCTCACTTCCACACAGTGTATGAAGTGGGTGTAAATGTCTGAGTGCAGGGATGGAGGAAGGGCTACGCTATCACCTATAATGTCATATTGTTTCTAATATATTTGGCTGAATAAATAATTTCACAGTTTTTTTTTTTTCTAAAAAATGTACGCATTGAAATTCAATTCCCTGAATAGCCAAAATTTCCCACAGTTGTGTTTAGTTCAGGCAAGATAACTGAGAAGATGCACTTGTAAAGTGGACTGAGACAAAAAGGTCAGAAATGTGCAAAGATTTCGTATCGAGCAGGTGAGATATTTTAGTAGTGGGATAATTGATGTATTACAAGTGAAGAGGTCCCACTGAGACCACATCTGCACAATTCTGTGCTACACCTGAGAGTGTGGCTGCAATTTTGTATGAATTTGACAAAAACACAAAATTGTAGTTATTGTATGAAAATAAGTCCATGGTATTTTGCAGGCTGAGCAGTGACATAATGATGGTACATACAGCACCTCCCATGTGAATGAAAGCCATCCAGCTGGGGGACTGGGAGGACAGAAACTGAACCCACAAACTGCTTAAATTCATTTACCTATCAATGGTTATGTGGTCATACACATGCAAATAGGATGCTTACAAATCTCCGTCCACACAGCTGTAACCTGGAGGGATGAAATGGATGAACTTTGTCCATAAATTGACTATATGTAACATTTCCATGTTAAAATACTGTATCTAAAATCAATTATATCCATTTATATTTGTCGTTGTGATGTGTATCTAAAATGTTTCCAGACTTAAAAAAAAAAAGTCATTTTATTCAAGCTTAATGGTGTGTTTTATTACTGTACTATTTAAAAACTTGAATCCAAAAAAAGGAACTTTGCCCAGAATATGAGGGCTTCGTCTTTGCTGGATCAGAGATCTGATGGAGTGCTGCTCAGAGTCACAATCAATGATTACGTAAAAATGAAAACTATGTTCCTCCCCATGACAGGGCAACAAGTCAAATAAAGCTAACAAACAGTGAATGTCCAACTTGCTTGAGATAGATATCAATATTAACATTTGGCAGACTGACAAAGAATCTGGTGTCTGATGATAGTAAACATCTGTGTGTCATGCAGAGCAGCATTAAGAAGTGCTTTATAATAATAAAAAAAAAAGACTGCTGACAGGTACGCTAATCAGTGGTGGTCAAAGTACACAGCTTCATTACTTGGGTCAAAGTATAGATACTGCTGGTCAAATATTACTCCAATGCAAGTAAAAGTTGCTCTGTCAAATTATTACTTGAGTTTAAGTACTGAGGTGCTTGCCTTTAAAAATATGTAAGCATTCAAAGTACTTTTTTATTAAAAAATCTCAAAACATTATATTCTCACAGTTCATTGAGAGCAAATGTATGCAGTTAAGAAAAGTGCAAGAAGAGTGTTCATTCTGTTATGTTTATATAGAAAACATTACTTACATTTTTAAACTCACATGCTACAGATGTCCTGATTTGCAGCTCCAGAATAATAGGAACAAACAAAAAACCCTGATGACCAGGTAAAGTGTCATGAAAATGTCAGTGAGGCTCTGCACACTGCGGAAACATTCACATTTTCATAAATCAGACATTTCAGTCAGTACAAGGCTTCTTGAACTATGCAAGTGTGCACCGCTACATGAACGCCCTAATCTGAGCATGATGTGCGAGGTATGGGTACGGCAACATCACTTAGACAAAACACACACAGAACTACATGAACACAGGTTATTGTCTTTAGAATTTTAGAAAAGAGAAAAAAATTCATCAGCTGACTTCAAAGCAAAAGTAGCGAGTAAGGAGAACCTTCACAGAAATGAGGTGAAGTCAAAAGTACAGTACAAGTTTCCCTAAAAAATAATACCCATGTAAAGTACATATACTGAAAAATTTCACATAAACACAGTGCTCAAGTAAATTTGCTGTCAAGCAACGACTTAAGGATAATATGCACACATTAATATAAAGTGTTACCCAGTATTGAATTACAAACAAAATTGTGAGAAACCGTTGAATAGTTTTGGACTTTTAAACCGTTGGACTTGGACTTTTAAATGTAAAAGAGCTCCTGATAAATCACCCTCAACAGGACACAACGAGCTGGTGGTCCTGCTTTAAATATAACATGCACATGCAAAAGGGATGTACATGTACAGGAGATTCACATTTTGGCTGTAAATAACATGGTTGGAAATAATTAAAAAAAACAATTTTTACACATTTTTTTGAAGAAGGAAAAGCATTAAACACATTTAGTAGACCTCAAGGATACATACGATGTGTTTTGGTAAGAGACACTAAATATGAGCATCACTGGTGTTTGTTAATAAGAAAACTCTACAGAGCACCGTACGTTATAAACTGAACACAGGGCATCAAACAAAAACTTGACCTGTGACAGCAGACACTCCTCATTTCCACTGAGACAAAGAAACTTTTTTTTTTTTTAAAGAAAGGACAATAACATTTAAAAAAAACAAAACAAAACAAAAACCATCAAATAAAACCTTAACAAAGGAAATCTGAAAAGGAAACATCTATCCATGCAGTTGGAGCTGCACCTAAGACAAAGGCAGCTACAAAAGCATGAACAAAGTCTTTTCAAACAGTAGGATTCTTAGAATCCAATAAAATCTCGTCTCCCTCTCAACTGCTCTACTGTTGGTCTGTGAAGAGGGCACACATGGAACCGTCGTATTAATTTATCCTCCTTATTTTCACCTCACACTGGTGGAGAATGTCCTGCATCTCTTCCCATTTTGAAAGGGTTAGTCCACCTGTGTTGCGCATAAAGGTTTAGTCTACTCATCAGAGTTCCACTCATCTTGTGAAAACAGTTGTACAATGCTTGTCCTGTCTGGAAAAAAGCAGCCTTGGTGATGTCAGGTTATCTTGGAAGATGCTAAGACGTGCCTTTGCTTGACAGTTGTGGCTTCGGAGGTGGGGCGGGTGGTCTACTTATCAGAAGCCAACTGGTTTGATCCCCAACTCCTCCAGTCTGTGTGTCAAAGTGTCTTTGATCCTGAAGCCAAATTGATCCCGATCCACAATGCTCCAAATGTCTGCTCCATTGCTGTGTGAACGTGTGTGATGAATTCCTCATGAGCAGGTCGGCACTGTGCAGAAAAGCCACCAGCTGTCAGTGTGTGAATGTGAGTGGGAATGGCTCAATGCTGGATTGTGCTGTAATGACCGTCCATTCATTAGCATTCATCATGAGAAACATAATTGTGTTTTTGTAGCTTGAATCATAAAAGAGAGCATCTCCTGGCTCCTTCTGCTTGGATTTTGGCCAGGTGAAAAATGCTGACATTTCTCCAAATATATTTGTAGCAGAAAAGTTCTGGCTGTGATTAGAACTGAAATTCTTTTTTATTTTGGCTTTCCAACATGTCATCAGTGTCGACAGACTTTCATGAGTACGTAAGTGGCTTTAGTTTAGACAAATGCATATCCCTCATTAGGAAACTTACTGGCCAGCAAAAACTCTTCAAACATGCCTAACTCACTCACTTCCTCTCCTTCTGCCTAGTTTCTGTTGCTCATCAATAAGCTATCTTGTTACCCTGACAACACCCTTTACAGTCTTTCTAGTGCACAGTCATCACATTTTATGAACTAGTTGGAAGGGCAGGGTAGTGACTAATGCTGCATAGCTTGAACTAGCTCCTTACTATGCATTCCTATGCAAAAGACATACAGGTTGAGGAGGTGTTGAGGTCTAAAATAACTGAAAAGCTTCACAACCGAAAGCAAATTCCGTTCACCTAGGCTCAGAATTATGGTCTGTGAAATCACCACAGGACTGAATGCTGCTCTGAACCATCAGAATTCTACCTTAAGTACATCATGAGCAGCTGAGTGTATTTAAAATTTCAAAGCAAAAGTATCATGATAAATCAAAGTATAATTTCATATTGAGATTTCTTGAGATGTAGTATAGTGTAATTGATTGAAGAGGAGCTAACTTTAACCAATTCATGCATGATTACTAAATTAAATCCAAAATAAAGTAATTTAATCCATATTATACATATGCATCCTGTATTTTGTACATATGACCTTAATCTAACAATGACTCCTACTGATGAATAAATATAATGGAGTAAAAAGTACAATATTTCAATCTAAGCTGTAGTAGAGAAGAAGTACTATAAAATGGAAATAAAGCAGTACTACCTCAGAAATGTTCCTATCCAAGTATACTCCTTACAGACATGTACTACAAAGACATGAGCGGGCACTGTAGACTCGCAGTGGTTCTGATACTTTCTGCAGCAGTGTGACTCAGCGGATGCAGACAGCGGGTTCGAGCCTGCCGCTGGGCCATTCGTTCTCTGCTGCTGTTATTTGTGTGTTACTGTCTGGAATCATCACTGTTGCAGCATCCTGGGCGAAGTGCATGTGCACATGATGATTGTAACAGATTGAAGCAGATAATTTTCCCCCTACAGCAGGATGATAGTGGGTTCACTCAGACTTTTCTCCAGCACTGATACAGTACTGTTGAGACAGGCCCGGCAAGACAAGCCTCGACGACCTGTTTCAACATGCGCAGCGTCTGCAGGTTGGGTTGAGATGACTATGTAAACAGGTCACTGATAAGAGTTTCAGTAGTTACAACTTTTACTACAATATAACGTTTCTAGAGCAAATCAAGAATACAGGTAAACTGTTTTACCTACCAGTCAGTCAAAACGCCATAAAAGATGAAATAGTACATAAATATTTGTTTTGGGGTCCTAGCAAATCAAATTAAGTCAAATCTTTAATTCAAGCTAAAATTATTTTTATCCCAATTTTTTTTAATCAGGTAAAAATACATTTTCTTTCTTTCCTTCTTTCTTTTTTTTTTTTTTTGGAGTGTGAATAAACAATAACTTGTTATGGGGAAAGCATGCAAACAGTGTTGTGATGAAAACATCAAAATGGAAACAAAATGAATGAGTGAGTGAAGTGTTGGTGTGTGACAGTGTTTGTTTTTTTGTTTTTTGTAAACCTGGTTTATCCTGTTAGGAAGGAGTGGTATCTCTCTCTCTCTCGTGTTTTCTAGTCAGGTTTCGGCTGCCAAAGGACCTGCAAGTCGCTCTCTGTCACAAAGTTTTAATTCAAGGCATGTGTCTGTAAGTGGGAGTGTGTGTGTGTGTGTGTGTGTGTGTGTGATGTAAGGGGAAAAGAGGGCACTATGAGAGGCGGTACTGATGTGGCCTAACCTGTTCTTCTGGCTGGGTTCAAGCTTATAGGCGTTTAACAGGCAGATCCATCCCATCCTGTGTGACAGAGCAGCAGTGATACAGCAAGCAGAAGACATCTGTCCCCACAGGTTCCTGAGGTGGAGACCCAGCTGGCAGCAGCACACCGTGAGTCCATCAAATATGTTTATGGTCTTGCTTTGTTTGAGACACCACGATCATTTGGGAGAAAATTTGCATTGATATAATAGTGTAACATTAAAAACTGGGTTGTAATTGACTTTAGAATGTTTAACTGATTTGCACTGTAGAGACTGATTTCATATATATTCTTTTAACATAGGTGCTTTTTTTAAGCTCCTGGCTCTTCTTTGGATCAGCCATTTTAGATCGATTTTGGAAGTTCTAGGCTCATATTCATGACGTAATCTAAGTTTTAATTTGTCTTGACCCAATGTGAGGGCAAGGTCTTAAAATATGTGCTGCATTTTTGCTGGCATAGACAACAAGTGAGGCTTTGAAATGAAATGATCTGACTGACAATGAATATATCTGCAGAACATCAGATTTTATATTTAGTATAAAATATAATGCTCTCAATTTGGCTTGCTGTTGATCTGGTGCAGTCATCTGACTCATTCCCCCACGCTGTTTGATTGGTATCACAGTTGATGTTGCCGCCCAATTATAAAGGATACACTTAATAATCACTTTGCTCGGACTGTATCTTTTTAATTGAGTTTTGTGTGTGTGTGTGTGTGTGTGTGGGAACATGATTGTTAAAAATGATGATGCGTGTGTACTTTCAGGTCTCACTCCATATATCCTTAAAAAAAATGCTCTTGGTGCACCTGTTGTCAAAAGGTTTAAATCTTCAGTCGTGCTTATGTAAATGAGCCATGACTGCTGAGTTGTTTGTTTGCGTTAAGACTTGAAGCTTTTAGAGGAGCATGTGTTTATGATGGTTGCTTCAATATTGTCGAGTGCTGACTTCCCCTTTAAGTG
>JAPQLA010000003.1:1842175-1861632 GCA_029822935.1 Naso vlamingii | reverse complement strand
TTATAGGTGTCCTATATCACTTTTGAACGGACACCCTGCAGCCAATCAGAATCGAGTATTCACCCAGACCATGGTATTAGGATTTTTAATTGGATTTTGGTTGTACGTACATTCTTTGTTTTTGTAATTTATGTGACCTGTCTGCTGGAACATTTGCTCTCTGTCAATCATGAACTCAATGCTTCCTGCCAAAATATTTCATACTGAAAGCCTTCCAGATAGATGGATGTATGTGCTGGTGGAGTTTATGCAATGGAAATACATTATAATGAATTTATCAAATGAGCTATTGTATTACAATTACAGTACATAGTTCTCCCCTACCCCGCGACACCAGATGTTATTTGAGAATTAACACTATGTATGAACAGGAATAGAACTAATATGTCCAAATATGCTTTCTAAAGTGGATCGTTGTGTTTTGTCTCCTTTACTCACCGTGCGGATCGGTCACCTGCACCGGATAATTGGCCTCCAGAGATTGTGGGAGAGACAAAGACAGACAAGAAAATCTTATAAAGTTGAAAAAAAAAAAACAAACCTGCTCAACCCTTTTTCATGGAGCTTAACATTCACTTCTTTCCTGAGACTGAGGCAGCACTGAAGAGGTATTCTGTAACTGTGGAAGAAAGTGACTCTCTTGTGTACAAAGGCAGGGTGCAGCCTGCTGCGACCTGTTCTTCAACGAGGCCTGCGGCACTAACAGTCACAGCACGTTGTGTTCAGTTATGGTACATTTCTTAGCAGATTACAGTAAAACTCTGCTTTCTAAGAAAAAAACAATAAGAAATCAGCACAAAGCAAACTGGATTAAAGATGAGTCAAGACAATGAGACAGGTAAACAAACAGACAACAGGAGGAAAGAATAAAGAAAAGGTGCTTACAAATTTTGCTACAGGGGTGGTGTCTGTGTCCTCCACAGGTTCAGAGCTGGTTCTGTCTGCTACAAAAAGAGCACAATTCAGTGTTGTAAATGTATGACTTTATCTCGACTCATTCATTCACTTCCCACATATGACCAGTTCCAAGCAGAGAGATTCACAGAAAAGCCACATCCTCCTACCAAGGCGCTGATTCTGGCAGATGAGTATGATGTAGTTTAGAAGAGTTACTGCAGACAGTAAAACTGGGTGAGACACATCACGAGCATTTCAAGGAAGTCAACTGTAATTTTGAAGGGCAGGAGGAAGACCTTTTTTAAAATATTGCTTTGTCATGATCTAATTTTTATTGTACATACATTAATCTGGCTAAATAAAAAAGTGTGTAGGGTGGGTTCAGGTGTGTTCACCCATCATCTCATTCCTAAATAAAACGAGCCAGCTTATGATAGTGCATGAATGCTTCTTAGAAACAGGGCTACAACTAAAGGTTATTAATTAATCGATGATTCGATTAATCACTGCAGCTCTACTCAGAAACAACAAAAATTCTATTCAGAACCTACATGACCTCTTCAATCAAATGCCTCCAGCTCTTATTTTTAATGGGCACATTCATGGGTGAGTTTGGAGAGCAGCACAAAGGCAGCTTTTCAGCTGCAGAAAATACCTGGACCGAGCTATGTGGTCCTTCATCACACTACGTCTCTGTAAAGCCATTGTATCCAAAGGGCTCCAAAGAAAGAGCTCCTGTGGCCTTTCTTGGGTTACACTCTGTGACGATGAAACTTTAATTAGCAGGGACACTAGGATTAGGATGAAGTGAAGAGGTGTACGCAGACCGTTCCCAATGTACAGCCTTAAATGTATTGTTTACCTGTGAGAGAGCGGTCAAACGTCGGTCACAGACAGTGTAAGACTCTGGCACACTCGTCAAGTGATCAAATACAGTATGACCACTCACACATAATACTACTACTTTGTTTCTTTTAAATTTCTCTTTCTGTAAACTTTTCTTCACACTCCTACCAGCAAAGACAACCAATACTAACCTTTCAGAGGCGGAGTAGGGTGGATCATTCCTTCGCCATCTTAGGAAAAACAAACACACTTGACACACCACAGTGCAGAGCAGAGGAGACAACAACTACACTGACTTATTTTATTGTTCTATTGAGAACATTGCTCTCACTACTGTTCTACAGTAAAATATGAGTGGCAAATAGGGCTGAATGTGTGCTATGCCAGTCCTCTACATCGGCTAACAATATTGCTATGTGTGAATACACGGAGAGGTAAAACCGGAGTACAACAGGACTTTGAACACACCACAGGATGATGTTATGAACACAGACACGACGTTGCTAAGCTTTCCAACGTTTCTAGGACTTTCACAACTGTTACGATGCAGAAAAGAGGAGTATATCAGCCATAGTTAATGATTGAACCCCCCCATGATACTAACGTTACCTAAGCTAACGCTAACTGGGACTGTGTGTTTATTCACTGAGCTGTGCGACACATTAACAAACCTCCATACATTTTATGAACAGTTAAAGGAATCATGTTTTACAGGTACTCCCACATGATGTAGCCATTGCCTTAAGTTAACCATAACTGTGGTTATTGTGGTTATCATTTCATTTTCATTTCACCTTTATTACAGACTCAAGGGGTCCAGAAATAAAACAACAAAACAGCGCTTCAAGATGTAATTGTACGTCGTCACTTTTACATCAAACCTTCCTGTATCTGTCTTGTAAAGCCAGGAGGAGTATTTCCTCTCTGACAGCCATGACGGGTCAAATCCCATCCTCCCTGCTTGTCTGTGGATGCAATGCTTGGGACCGGGCTAGCTTGACTCTCCCTCTTCTCTATCACTCTGTGTGTGTGTGTGTGTGTGTGTGTATGTGTGTGTTATAAGACACACCCGCAACAGAAGCAGGAGAGCAGGACAGAGACAGAGAGAGTTGCTCAGGACAGCAAAACTGCATAAAAGATGCTTATGCTCTTCTGAAATTAAATGAGTGCACATATAAATTACGCATATGCCATAAAAAGCCACAAATATGTTTCTAGAAGACAACATGTGACAGTATCCTGATCCTCCTACGCATTTATTTTACAAAGTACCAACACAGGTAACGGAGAGATGACGTAACGTTATCAGCCCACTAACGTAGTTTTCGGTGGTTACGTTAAGAGTGCTGAAACGTTAGTTCCCTTGCACGATAAAATAAGTTCATCCTTTATTAGCCTGACAGCGGAGAAACTGTGCTGAACAGCAGCAGTAAAGTGGATGGCTGAAACGAAGCGGTGTACTAGTGAGGAAAGCTTCACAAATAATAAGTAAACTCGGAGTGAGCAGCAGCATCACTGATCGCCCTCTCTTCCCTCTGCTACTGACACCAAACACACATGCCAGGAGAGTTTTCTGGATAGGCGGGGCAGTGAACTGTATGCTGTGAGAGAGCATTAGAGCGAGAGAAGCCAAACTCCAGAGCCAGTTACAGGCTGACAGCCCAAAACATTTATGTGACAATTTATACTTGATGTTGGCGCTATAGCCGCTCACTACACAAAAAAAGATGCATCGTCTGACACCCCTGTGACTATTTGTGCCCTAGGCAACTGCCTAGGTCGCCTGTGCAAGGAGCCGGCTGTGATCAAATATTTTGAGCCTTTCTTCTTCGGGGGGGTGGGGGTGGGGGGTGGGCGCCCCTCAAAATCAATGGTAGGGAGAAACACTGTAGGATGAGATACATGAACAAGTCACACACAGACACAGGATAAAAGCTGGGAAAATGTATTTTTCATTTCATGGGGACCTTAAACTCCCTCACTAGTTGGTCAGAGATTTTTCAGTAAACAACATAGAACGCTGGTTATCTGTTGCGTCTCAATGTCATTCAGCCAGCTTCCACTGCAGGCAGTCGCCCCTCCCTCCTTCTGCACACTTCAGCAAGTGGAAAAGTGCAGCTTAGGTGGGACAAAAAGACACAGCAGCTCGAAGGAAAATCAGCTTGGTTTGTCAGAATTTTGATGAAGAAAAAAGAGACAAAAAGGGTGTGTGTCGTCTCTGTAAACAAAAGCTCGTACATATATGTTTGGATGTAAATCTGAAAGCAGAGCGAACTCCTATTAGCAACACTAGGCAGATGAGTATTACAACGTTTGCCACTTCAAGCCACAGATGCTGTGAAACCGACTGGTCGGAAAAGAAAACGTAATTCATCACTGAAATGACTGTCTGTGATTCACTGTCACCATGTTTTGTTGAAGGCAAAGGCTTCCATGAGTTAATGCACTACAGTGAGCCTGAAGACACGGTACGAGTTGCACGACAGTAACGTCTCGATTGGAGGTCAGCCTCATGTTTTCTAATGTGCACAATCTTAATAATAAACTGCACAACATGCCACACATTACGACAGCATTTAAATTAACGGCTTGGTAACATTAATTGCCTCGAAGAATGTTCAGACTAAACATTTTATTTAAATTGTGCTCAATTTGGATGGTTTTCTGAGTGCAGTAAAAATTTCCATTTAACTGTCAGGGAAATTAGTCACCACCTGCATTGCAACTGATTTGCAAAATGCTTCAAATACTGTCAAAGAGTAAATCGACCAAATTGACGTAGATGAAGATTGCTGTTGTTTCCATAATTCTTAAGTTTTCAGTCATCAGTGACTCCATCAAGTCTCCCAAATATACGATCACATCACGACAAAGACACAGAGGCACATGTACATGTAATTACAATGCCTCCTTACAAACACACACACACACACAAGTACATATACAAATCATAAACTCCTCTGCACAAGGTCTGACGTCAAAACCATCAGTGCAAAAACACAGAAAGCATTTTATAACCATGGCAACAGCAGTTCATGCAGATACAGTGGTCAGATTCAGCGGGGGTGTCTTTGCCTCCCTAATTTTAGAAAGGAGGCAAAGACACCCCGTCTGCATCACTGGAGCTGAGGTGGAGCAGGTGAACAGGTACATTCTTGAGGCCTCTACACACAATCAGCAGTAAAACAGCTTGCCAGAGGCAACCAGGAAGCGACACATTCAAGCAGAGCAGGGAGAGAGAGAGATGGAGATGAAACTGATTCTTGGTGTTTCTGAGTTCCCCGAACTCTATACCACATCAATAAAAGCATATCACGATCTCAGACGGAAAAGTCTGGCGAAATGTCAGCAGTCAGATTGGACTGCCAGGTTTGTGAACAGGCAGAGTTTATCAACGCTAAATACAATGCTAACGTTTAGCCAGGCCCAGTCACAGGATCTATGCTTCGTATCTATCTAAATAGTCGATAACTATTGTTACATATTGTTACATAAAAATCAGATTTGTTATTACAGAATACAAGTGCAAGAAACAGTGGAAAAACTTGAGGGACAGATACAGGAAAGAAAAAAGATTACAGAATGAGAAGAAGAGCAGCACCGAAGGAGGAGAGAGAAAGAAATGGAAATATATTTCAATTTGAGTTTTATCGACCCCTTTTTAAAAGACAGACAGACAAGTGGAAATAATGAGGACAATGACTATGTGATTCATGCCAGTGACCCAGTCCGAGACATCTGACTCCCAACAATCAGTCTCTCCTAGTCTTGCACCAAGCACATCAAAGTCTCCAGCTCAGCCCTAAGCAGCATCCTCACTCCAGGCTGGGGGGCAGCCTGTTTATCCAGTGGCGGGGCCATCAGTTCAGCAGGTCACACACCAGCCCTCCATGACACCACACTAATCGGTTGAGCTATGCTAGCTTAGTCTTGCATAACCAGACCTCTCCCCACAGCACTCAGGGGACAGGTCACATTCTGGTATCGTGGAAAAATGTGAATACAGACACTGAAAATTGGAATTGGGATTGGTAACACGTTTTAGAATTCAGCTGGCTGAGCAGTAGAGTGAACCAAAAAAAACTGGATTCTTATCGTAAGCCTTATAAAAAGACACACTTCACTTTTAGTCTACATCAAAGTCCTTTTTTCCAATGCAAAGTGCTGCACTTCCTGGCTGCTAGTAACTCTGCATGAGTTATTGTGTATTCTTATACCCTGCCCTGCATTAACGGTGGATTTCTCATCGTGAAATTAAATGTTATCACTTGCTTATTTTTAAACAACCACAGACCACTGGAGATGACTGCCAGTGCTATCTATCTGAGGGGAAAGGAATGGTAAATCCCCATCACCAAACATCCTGTAGACCAGCCCACACAACACTACTAGGAAATGTTGACATGTTGCACTTTGCTTTATGTTACTCTCAGTCTCCCTGTTTCTACAAAATAACTAGTTTTCAGGTTTTTGAGTGTAGAACCTGCTGTTGCAGTCCTACCAATGGGATAGCAGCTTGGAAAGTGCATACCTCCAGTCAGTCGTTCACTATTCCATCATACTTAGTACTTCTTTATTCTTTAGTCCCCTGATTTTTTGTAGTATTTATGTGCGTCTACTAAATTGGTTTGTTTACTTAGCTTTTATCGCTTCATGGTTACTGTGTTGAAATGTTAATACACAAGTTTGTGTAAATAACATCAATTTAATTAGCCACTGGCTATAATCTTGCATATTAACACGTGAATGTTCATTAATATGTCTCATCCCTATTTTTATATAAATAAATTGAAACTGATACACAAATCTTCAAGTGCAACAACTGGATATATTCTATTACAATTTTGTCAAAATATAAAAATATGGCTCCTCCAAGTTGAAATTAAAGCTGTAAAAAAACAAAAAAAACCCCAACAAAAACAAACTTATATACATATGTGCTAAACATACTGAAATAACTTCCAGGCAGCTTAATAACAAAAACAGTTACAAAAACCTGTATGTTCAAAAAATTATTTCAGGATTAAAGTTATTGCTTGTTCTTGTGTTCATTAAAAACGAAACAAAACAAACAAAAAAACCCTTCACGTGGTGTGCCTCAAGGATCTTTCCTGGGTCTACTTTGCAGGTTTGTATGTTACCACTTAGGGGATTATCACTGGTAAGCACTGTATCAATTTTCATTCATTCAAATGACACTTAACTCCATATCGCTGTTGTTGGTAGCAGAGTTACACAGTCTGTTGCTCCCATACTCAAATAACAAAATAAACATCCCATTCCATTACATTCACTCTCACAAACAGTAAAACATGTGCAAGTTAAAGCTCTGCATTTGGTACAGCATTATGAGATCAGCTGGATGCCAGTTTACAAACAGAAGACATGCAGAAACAACAACAACCAAGTTCTGTATAGAACTACTTCAGGAAACTGAAGGAAAATGAGGTGCAGGAGAATATTCTCCAGGTGAGGCTAGCATATCACAAGTAAACAACTCTGCATAGCCATTGTTGAGCAAAGCACCTGAGGAAGAGGCCCGTCCCCTGATCAACACCAGATTGAGTCAGTGTGAAGATAAACAAGCAAAAGATGAGAGCTAAAAACACGCTTCACCGTCCCATCAAGAAAAAACAACACTGCAAAACTGAAGAAACTTGATAACAGTGCAGCTGAGCTGCAGGCTTTGTTGTCATTTGCTGAAAAACAGTCTTTGCCCACAGTTTCGTGGACAGCACTTTCCACTAAACGGCATGTAACAGTCACCTGTTGTTACATACACAAATGGCAAACACAGAGCTCTTCTGCAGACTAGGGACGCACTGAGCCGCCCTTTTCGCCTCCAATACCGATTCCGATACCTGGGATTCAGTATCTACCGATACCGATTTCCGATCCCATACAACAGACTAATAGACTGTATGCCTCACTGTGTGGAAGAGACTGGGATCATTCTTTTTTGCAAGGCAACATCAGGCTTGACTTAAACATTTCTCTCCTAACTTTGTATGACAAAATAACAAACTGGCTGGCATAGCCAACGCGAAATATTTCCGAACAGGTGAACCTTTGGCTCACTCCATGCTGTTAGCTGCACCGTGCGTGTTTGCTAGTTTGGTAACAGTCTACCCTTGTGCTGAGCGCATTACGTCACATGCTGCACAGGCACAGAACTAGACTGAATAGACTGGCCCCTATGGATCAGGCCCATTGTCACTGATGACCAATCTAGATTTTTTTTTCAATACTGGGGCCAATACCTGATATAAATATCAGATTGGTGCATCCCTACTGCAGACCAAAGCTATGCAGCAGGGATGGGAAGATTAACTGATCGATGCTGGGACACGGGTGGGCAAGATGCGCGTGTACGGTAGAGCAGCTGTGAATGGGTGCAATTTTGGAAAGAAATCAAAATGTAACGGCTGTTAAATGTTTGCATCAGTAGAATCCGATCTCATTGATCATTAGATGTTTTATGCATTTGTTTAGAAATGTGACCGCTCCAATAATTTGATAATTTGCTATTTTTATTCCCCCTAAATTGGACCTACTTTATGTTAACGTGCACCGCAGATATACTGTGTGAGTCTCAGGTCCACACCGCACAGATCAGTAGAGAGACTTCTACTAAAGGCTCCTATTATTCCCTACACGTAGTAATAACAAATAAACAGGACCTGCCAGGTCGCCAAGGTTGTAAAATGTCACTTCAGTACATTCCTTTTACTTTATATTGAATAGTTTTTAATAACGAGGTTGTTGTGCTCGGCCTGAAATTGATCTCAAATTAAAGAGTGCGCTGGCCATGTTGGGGGCAATGATTCAGGGTTAAAACTTTACAACTTCAGCTCTACAGTGACACCATCAGTTAGGAGGGTGTACTGCAATGGTCACATTGAAAGATTTAGTGGACAACAACAACAAAAAAAACACTTTAAGAACACTTTAATAATAACACACATTTCTCATTTCGAACATTTCATAAGACATTTACAGTTCGGTTAGACAGGTTTTTCAGCTTTTCCTCTCATTTTAGCTTTGATTGGATAAACCATTAATTAATGAACAATCAAACTCATGGAATTGCGCAGGATCATTCCTTTGCATTGTCCAATCATATTGTATTGTATGTGTCGAATCACATTGTGTTGAATTGCACTGTGTCATGACTGGGGTGTGAATGGCATCGTATCGCATCGCATCAGTAGTTGCTGCATTTGCATCTTTAACGCATTGGATGGTTGACAGTGCATCCAGATACGTATAGTATCGGCCTCAAGCTAAAAACCACCTGGCAAAGTCCTTAAACACACCAGAAAAGAGAGTTGTCAGAGACTGTCCATGCTTGCAATAGTTTTACCACTTAAAATAGCATTACCATGTTTGTAGTGACATGCAAAACTGCTAGAAAATCTGGTATATGTAGACATCGGGTGGTATTCCCCTTTAAATATGGTACATTAAGTACGAAGATTTACAGTCAGTTACCCAATTATCAAGTGTAAGTCAAAGCCCAGATCAGTTGAGCATTGTTTCTGCCTCTCTGGGAATGCAGGGGCATGTAACTGCACGCTCTGGATAAAGTTCAAGAGATCAAATATAAACCACATCAGAATACATTGCTTAGGGCCATAATTCCATGCAGGTGAACCCAGCTTTTCTCCATTTTGACCACCCATGTCTCCTATTGAAGGATAAAGCACAGTTTTTAAGCAGCCTGTGTAGTCGGGCCTTTGCTTTATCGTGAGTCTGTTTCCACACATGAATGGAGGTGAATGGCATGCCGATACCTGAACCAGGCCACACTGAAGTCTAGACTGACTCAAGCTACTTACATGTGTGTAGCTGATAGTGGGAGGTGTGTCTTTTTCACTGTGTGTGTGTGGGTGAGTGTGAGTGCGTGTGAGCTGCATTTGGATGTGCATTTCCTGCCCCGTTACTCTTGATGATCACCAGAACACGGTCTAAACAGGTTTCATCAGAACTACTTTGTTTCTACCGAGGAAGTTCTCTCCATGACGTGATGACTTCAACTTTCAAGTCTCAGTGAAGAAATCTGATTTTAAAAAAAAAGCATCTCTGACAGAACAAGCCGATAATAACTCATCTTAGTCAGACCATTAGAGCTTCAGGCAAAAAGCTCAAAGTCAAGTTCAACACTTCCTTGCCATTGTGTTGGAAAGGTCAGGTGCACTGAAGCTGGAGCTTAGGGCTGGGCAATAAATCGATTTAAAATCAAAATTCGAATTAATTTGTTTGGAAGATGTTAAAAAATGAAAATCGTGAAAATCGATTTTCCTTTTAAGTAGGGTAAAAACAGTAGCCTACAGCTCTCTTTCAGCTCTGGGCTCCTTTTAAGTGAAGTTTGGTGAAAGTTAGACCGGTACTTTATTAATCCCAAACTGGAGGATTCATCTTTGTTGGATCAAACCTTTATTTAAAAAACAGTTTAGTTTGGTTAAAGCTGGTTTGCCCTTTATTCCTAATAGGGAAATTGATACTGTTTGATATAAAAACAATGTATTTGAAATAATTCCTTTGTCTTTTGCAGTTTAAAAAAATCGATTAAAATTGAAACTCGAATGTGGTATGAAAAAATCGTGGATTTTATTTTTAGGCCATATCGCCCAGCCCTACTGGAGCTTAGAGTAAATATGAATTAACACTGAATGTTTTTAATTCTTTTCACCAATCTACCAACCAAGATGTGTGAAATCAACTGACTTGTGGTTTATGTTTATTAGTTAATGATTTCAGTCTCTTAAATCTACAGAAGTGACACCTGACTCAGTAGTGCCAGTGCCACAGCTGCATGCCCACATGTGTCGTCAATGTAAATGAGTCAGTTTGTGCCATCCAACTGAGCTCTGCAGCTGTGGTAGTTCGGACATCACTCAGCTTTGGTATGAAGGAGCGAAAACAAGTTTAATTTTAAAAGAATTATTTAAAACTTTTCAAATCATTAGTAGTGGTATGGTAAGTAATAGTTTAACATGTAGTTACTTATTTAGAATTAAAAAATGGGCACCTCTGCAATAACTTTTGGTGTCCAAATTCAATCCAATTTAAACACATTCAAGTGAACTAAAACTTCAAAACTTCACAGTCTGGCTTCGCTTACAGCTGAACTCAAGATCTGCTATAAATTACAGTTTGGTAACAGTGAAAGGAACAACAGTGTGTACTTGGATCATACAGGATTGTAGACAAACAGCCATTAACGTTCAATGTGACTACAGTCATGTGGATTAACAACGTGTGTGTGTGAAAGTGGTTGACTGCAAAACTTTACATAAAGCGAGATAGTAGCCTATTGGCAACCACGTGTACATACATGGAAGTGTGAAGAAACAAACAACAAAAAATAAGGAAAAGAAAATTTAAAAACAAACACAAGAGACTCCAAAAACACACCAGGAAGATCTGCATCAGAATTTGATTCTGAATGAATTTATTTAACGGGTAATCAAATCTGTTTTGGTGGGTCACGTCATGTTAAAATTTTAACCTTGTTTTTTCTAAATTGAAGGCTGCTGCATGGCTGTTGAGCTCTGTAAAGAGTCTCTGCCGCAGCTGTCTGGCTCATTTTAAGACAACAGCAAACGCAAGTAACTGACATTTTAGGGGCGGTTAATTACCAGCAAAAGGGATTTTTCACAACCAGGCAACGTTATTAATGGCTTTGAACTGTTCTATAAGGCATCAGGAAACTTTTTTATTAACCATTAATAAAGAATTAGTTGCAGTTTACAAACCGCTGTGCAGTGTGACTAGTTCGGTTTATGTTGGAGGGTTTTGAAGTTGGCTGCAGCAGAAATGCGCGAGGCAGACTACAGTGCAGCTGCGCTCATATCAGTACAAAATACGCACAGACTGGCTTATAGCGCACTGACCACCAAACACTCACCAGGAAGAGACAAAAACTAGAGACTGCATTCTGGTTGATGTTACCTATAAGACAACCTGTAACTTGTCCCAAACGGCCGTTACGTGACGTCAACACTCTGACCTGTGATGGGCTACCGTCACTGTGAGTCTCATCAGTGGATGGAGATCACCTCTTCAATAATTAGGTCAAAGTTAACAGGTTTCCGTGAACAGAGTGAGGGAACTTTGAAACTGTGGAAACTGTCTTGGTTGTGCCTGCAGACGGCGAACCAGGAAACTGCTGTTTCCCCCCGAAATAACGGAGCTTACGTGAGTTTTAATGAAGTTAACATGCTCTGAATCAATCGATCAGGTTAATAACAATAATAACAATCGGGCCTATTAATGAACAAATACAGGTAAATAGGCTAGCCTATAATATAGCCCAATAATGTAATAAAACAATAGCCTGTTGGGCTAAGGCATGGCAAGTTTAGAAAGTCTTAAATTTAGGCTCGACGACGTTAATGTCAAACAAACGAATAAAACAGTCCAAACTGTGACACACTGCAGCCAGAGAACAAACTACACAACATCCACACCGAGATCCAAGGGAGACACCAGAATACTTTGCTTACCAAGTGGCTCCTTGTATGCCCCAAAACTGCTCATTTTCGAAGCACTGACGTCTCCCATCCAGGGAAATGAATCAGGACGCGATATGTTCTCTTCACAGAATGTTACAAAATAAAAGCAGACGGTAATCCCTCACACCGTGGTCAGAGGACGCGCTCCTGCCAGCAGCGGCGGCTGCTGAGACTCTGCAACCGTGCGCGCGCGATACAAGGGACCAGGATCAGTGCTGCCTTCATGGCCCCTCGTAAATTCAATCATCCCAATTTTGGGGTCGTTAACAGGCGACATGTTTTAGCACTGTACTTGCTATGACTTTAAAACTAAACAGTTCGGCAACAATAGCAACGTTACTGTAATTAAATCGTTGTTTATTCTTATTGTTCTTAAATGTATTATTTTTTGACAATGAAATGATCGGGGGTGACAATGCCTTGAGGGGACAGAAGCGACTGTGACAAAATATGAAAGGCATAAAATTGTTTCATTTTCTTCTATTCATTTGTTATCAATAAAAACACATTAAGCATAAATTAAAATTTTACATGCACAAAAATGTAAAGAAACGCAACAACTGATCATATCATTATAAAGTGGATATGATGAATGTGTTGACAGTTGCCTTTTCTGTCACATCCAGCAGAGCAAGTGATGCGTTTTTGTAAAGCTGTGTTTCTGATCACTCTCTGACAGAAGGCCTGAACAGATGGTAGCTTCAATATGTGCTGTGAAAAGACACATTTTTATCTTATTTGCAAAAGAGAATACATAATAATTCTGGTGTTAGTGTGCAGTGTATGGTAAATTTCAATAAGCACACTTCTCAGAACCGCAGTGGTATAAATTATATGTCCCACCCATATATTTTTTGTAATAACACATACTGATGATTTAGGATTTGAAACAGCAGTTTGTTATAACCTATTTCATTTCAGCTAATGCTAATGCAGCTTATGCAGAAACAGTTCCAAGAAATACAAAACATCCAAATTAACCAAGTTTTTAACTTACTCATAAGCCGGTGTCCTCTTCCATTAGCCAGTCTACTACTGGATTTCAGAACATAGGACACAGTGTAACAATCCCGTTTACCTTTTGAAGGCTCTTTGCACAAGGCTGATGTACTATCAGGCTGCCATCCTGATGTTAGGGACACATCTTCAGTTGTGCACCTCAGCTCTTAGGGTGTTTCGGCCTTTTACTCACAATACACCCTCGGCTGAGGCAGGCCCACCACAGGCTGATCAGGCCTGGGTGTGTGTCCCTAACTTCTTGGGGCCCAGGTGGGGTCTTTTCTTTTCAGCCACAGCCACTGGCCGCAGCACACAGCTGTCCTTGAAGTCTCCTTGATGGTGCAGCGCAGGGCTTGGCTGTGCATTCCCAGCTCTTTGAGAAGCTTGATGGTGGATGTTGCACCGAAACCGGATCCTCCAGTTTGTTTGAAAAATTTCCCTATGTGAGCGGGTGTTTATGGACATTGCTGAGCCTTTAATGTTCAGTTCAAATTGAAACTGGTGCTGGGGTGGAGCTCACATGACGACTGTTGCTGTTAGATGAAAGGTAAAAATCATCATCACTATGTTGTCATGACCAAGAGCAATCAATCAAAGACCACCATTAGAAGACGCACTGTCGTCCTTTGACAAAGTTTTGATATTTTGCTAAGTGTTATGAGTATGCTTTACATTTTATTCACTTGTGTTGTTCTGGTGTGCAGATGTGTGTGCCTTATTTTTATTTACTGTCACGTCTGTTAAAGGTAAAAAAAAAAAAAGGTAAAGCAGCTTAATCTTCATTGTACAATGAAATTGTGAGGTTGGAGTGGAGGTTAATCCTGAGCCGCTGTAGCTGAGCGCACCGCCACACTGACCCAACCTAACCTGCTGTGACTAACATGCATGTTTTGATGGTGGGAGGAAACCGGAGCACACGGAGGAAACCCACACAGACACAGGAAAACATGCAAACTCTTCACAGAAAGGACCTGTTCCAGCTGGGAATCAAACCCAGGACCTTCTTACTGTGAGGAAACAGTGCTAAACACTAAGCCATCATGCCACTGATTACACTTGGCCTGATGTAATCAACATTTTCAGGTTTTAATTGTCACAAAGTAAGAGGTGGTTGTACACAAAAATGTTGCACAATTCAGACCGTGTACGGCAGTGGGATATATGACCACACTGTAAATCTATGAAAGAACAGGATCCAGAAGGTCTTGTTGATTTAGAGAGAACAATCACCTTGCTCCAGTTCAGTGCTTTTCCCAGCATGCTCCACTTCAGAAGCAGTGTCCATATATATATATATATATAGAGAGAGAGAGAGAGAGAGAGCCAGTGTTCCCAAACTATCAAACCCCACAGTGTACGGGTCGGCCTTTGACCATTTAAGTGATTGAGGTCAAAGAGAAAAGTCAGTCATTATTTTACTAAAAAAAGGAATCTTCTGACCGCTCAGATGTATTTTGACCCTTTGAAGGGTCCATTAAATGCTGTAAAACAATCTTCTAATGGTATAGTAATATATCAGTGGCAGTTCACATTTTTCTAGAGAATTATTACATTTACTTTGGTACTTTTTGCTGATAATGTGTCTGAATTTAAATGGATTTTTCATGCAGGACTTTTTCCTTTGAGTATTTTCCACTGTTGTATTGGTACTTCGACTTCAGTAAATGGTCTGAGTACTTTTCCACCACTAGAAACCAAAAACAAAGTGAGTCCAATATGCTGTCATAAATACATTTTGATTTTCTGCCAAAATTTTATGTAAATTTGGTATTGTCTTTTTCTTAGGAAATGATCCGGCCTAATGTGGAACTCTACTGAAATAATCTTAATCACTCCGTAATCACCTCAAACTCTGGTATGGGCTTCTTGCTTGCAATGTCAGCCTTAAAAAACTAAGGAAGCACAGATTAAACACAGGAATGACAGCACAAGGAAAACACTGGAGCAACACTTCGAAATCAAACACAGAAACTACACGGCTGCACAAGCTGAGAGTTGGCAGAGAGAGCACAGCATACACCATGTAAACTGAATCTGCATTTAGTAAGGTAAAGACTGGGTGCGTATACTCCAGGATGAGCAGATGAGTGGCAGTCGCAGAGCCAGATCAGTGGGTGAAGTAAGGTTGCCATGCCCAACACACACACAGACACAGACGTGGGGGGGCTGTTACTGATTTACTTCATGAATAAAGACAAAGAGCCAGGATCCTTGCTTATTGAGTTGTCATGCAAGAAGCAACAGGCAACTGGACGTTTAGCTTACAGTGGGTTTTAGAGCTCTTTTGCTAGAAACAGCTGCAAGCTGCTGCTGGCAATAAGGTTAAAGAGAGCAGTGAGAGTGTAAAGCTGTGGGCCAGGACACCAAAACAACAGGCTGACAGAACATGAAACGATAATATTAAATACATTAAAGATGCTAAGATACATACAACAGATGGTGAGTGCCCTTTTTCAGTGCGTAAAACAAAGCTATATAATGGTGTTTCAACTGAGGGGACCTATGTAATCAAATGTGGAGGAGATAATAGCTAATAGCGATAACATGTGAAAACAAGATTACACTGGGGACCTCTGCTGGACTATCAGGGAAATGCAAGGCATAAGAGAAGGCGATGCAAAGCGGGAAAGAGTGTCACACTCAGATCAATCATAATCAGTCCGTTGGTACTGATGCGATGGGCTGTAGAAATCCTGAGAAATCTTCTCCTCCCTCAGTGGTTAAAAGTTACAGATAGAAATCCTAATTCCTGCCCTGGGTGTCCATGGAAGGAATTATCACCAAGTCGATGGTTTTCTCAGCTCTACAGAGCAGCTTATGCCACTGCTTTTGGTTTTTCCACCAACAAACTCAACCCATGTTGTTTCCAGCAGCTGAAGCACGAGTGTGTCCTGGTTAAAATAAATAAATAAATAAATAAAATGAGTAAATTAAAAAAAATTAAAAAGACATTGATGAATAAATAAACACACTGTAAATCCAGTATTATAAATACTAAGGTCAAGAGACAATGCCCTCCTGTGAGGCCAAAGTGCACATTACCCCACAAAAGCGGTTCTATTTTTCATATTTAACACTTGATGTTTTTGCTAATGCAGTTGTTATGCCCCTCTCTGTCCATTAGGTCAGCAGTGGTAATTCTATTGTTATGTTTATCTATTCTTCAGAAGTTTTTGAAAAGTTCAGTGTTCTCAGGAGGTGACTGCTTTCAGGCCTCAGGCTCCTCTCTGCAATGGTCAGTGACTCCTGACAAATGTTGGATCAAAGGCGTCATTTTGCCCAGACTGATGTGAGGCGACACAAACATTTTGGGACACAAGATACAAGAGGCCTGTGGGTATGCAAAGGAAGTTTAATCCACTCAGATTTAACTCTGGGTTATGTAGCAAAGTCAGGGTTGACAAACCCTGATGAATCTGGTGTTAAACAGCACCATGATGGTGAGTAAGATGTTTGTAAGTTGAGTCAGTGTTCACTGGACCTTGTGGCATGTTCAGCAAAGCAATATGACTCGGCTCCACATTTTTCCCAAGATGACTCCAAGGTCTTAATGCCAACATTATGAAGACTGGAGTGGCCAAATCTCACAGCCAAAGCCAGGGACGCCTTTTGGACCGAGGAGTAAATTCATAAGTATGTTGTATTGTTCTTGTTCTTTTCGTACAGCCCCTTTATAAGACCCCAGTGTGACTGAGATGTAAGACAGAACAGTGAACCAGAGAAACTGTAGAACAAAACCTTGCTGAGCAAGAGAAGAGGAGTAGTTTTTTTTTTTTTTTTAAGTTTCCACACCAAAGACTGACGTGATAAATTACAGAGAAAAAAAAAATCACTAACTTAAAAGAAAAAATTTGAATATCCTCGGAAGGTCACATCACATGTCTTCAGCGATTGACTTTATCAAGTTATAGTTTGCAGTTGTTTTTAGCAATAAAGAAACAGATTTCAGCCCAGGCATCCAGAACTAAAGAGACAAAAGTGTGCATTGAGCCTAACAAGAAGAAAACAACATACTGACTGACTTGGATTTTATTGGATTTTTATTTTAATATGTTCTGACTTTAATCTGGGAAATACTTTTTTTTTTTAATTGGGTGGGTCTATTTGTGTTGATTTAAGGGAAAAAGACAGTTTCACACAGCTGAAATGTCCTCTGTCTGGGCAGTGACTGGTTCTTTGGAGGTTTCATGTTATAAGAACATGCAGTCTAGGTTTGTTGTTTTAGTGAGACAGGTGTGTTTGTATGTTTTTAAAATGAAAAATGTTTCCTGTTTGAATGTGAGACTTTCATAGGCCATTGCTCAACAGAGAGGAAGTTTTTAGAGAGATAAATTTTCTTGTTAAAATTTTACTTTTATATACAGCAATGGCAAGTGAAATGCAGCTAAAACATGAAAATAAAAACAAAAATGTATAACATTGAGCTATAAATTCAGTGATTATTTTGTAATGTTGCAGCAAGATGCTCCCATATTTGTACTCGGTGGCACCTTAATAAGATGACCTGCAATCTGAATTCAGTACGACAACTGCTCTGAATGAAATCAGCGTGAATTCACAACAGCTGCTACCAGATACTAAAAATGTTACAGTTGTGTGAGGCATCACATGATGCCACAAGGTTACAGATGCATCATGTGCACTTATTTAAACGTTAAATCCTTTGTTTACTCTATATTTGGAGAGAAAACAGTGAAAATTAAAGCAGCAAGCAGCGTTGGTTGGGACCTCGCACACTGGCCCGCCGGTTAGTCCTGGTCATGGCCTCTGGCCCATTAAATGTTAATAAAATATCAATCTTCAAGGTTTTTAGTCATTTTTAAAAAATAAGGACTTTTATTTTGAAGGAGTCTGGGGCTTTTATTTTGAAAGTACAGAGTAGACCCAAGTGAACTGGTCAAAGTTTGACGTGTACTGTCAGGTGAGTGAGGATGAGAAGTGTCTGCAGACAGACACAGAAGTTTGATTGACATGTGCACAGGCAGCTGTGAGGGGATCAGTCATGTAGGCAGGCAGACGGAGAGCCATGTTAATTCATTTGAATGGAGAAAGTGATCAAACCCACACCTTTTTGAACTTTCACTGCTTCCATATAGTTTAAGGTGTCGATTTCATTCCAATTTGAAATAGGTCAAAAGACTTTGACCTACAAATCTTGTATTTACATGTTGTTGCTATTGTAACCCAGGTTCCAAGGATGAGGCAGAACTCCAGTAATAAGTTAAAGTGACCCTTGTCATGTTTCTTTATTTATACAAAAATTACGTTCAAATATCTATGTATTTATTGGCACATTTAAAAGGGATTTTTTGTGAGCAACAATGAATTAAAACATTTCCTCATCTAATGACATGAGATTTCAGTCGGCGTGGCTCCTTTGGGCTTACTGCAGGTTAGACAGGGGATAGAAACAAACGTTATGGTTCACACACAAACACCTGGCATTCAATATTGCACGGCACCTCTTCAGAGCATTAACACTACAAACTCAATAAAACTTCTGCCAGTGTACACAGCAATCCATCTAGTGTAAGCCCCTCAATTTATGACAGGCCAAGCATGCCTGGAGATGAAGATGGACTGTTTAACTTGGTCAATAAGTGGGAGAATGGTTTGGACAAAACAAAACAAAACAAAACAAAACAAAACAAAACAAAACAAAACAAAACAAAGAGAATGTGCAGCTGAACAGCTCCGCTCTACGAATATTAACGCGAGGCCATACAAATGAGCGCAGTCCCACTCAGCAGCAGCTGTTCAACTAAACGCATCCACTAAATACAAACGGGGAAAGGAAAGGAAGAGCCGTCAGGCCATGCGCCGCTGTCCCACATGGACCTACAAAACAAAACACAAACACTACTCACAAACGTCCTGCAAAAGCTGCATGCAAAAAACAAGATATGGCAAGCAACACAACATACACTACACAAGCTGTAGAAATACACCATGTAATATTCCAAAAATAAAATACAGGTTATAATGCGTGCAATATGCAAGTAACACATGAAAATAAAATAGGTACATTACCATATGACCGTCAAGGGTTGCACACACACACACACACACACACACACACACACACACACACACACTGGTCTGACTGACACTAGTCGGCCCATTTCTCACTGCAACTGTTTCAGTGTCATGACAAAATGCAGTGTGGTCAGCATCAACACATGTGCACACATTACAACA
>JAPQLA010000003.1:1812516-1824737 GCA_029822935.1 Naso vlamingii | reverse complement strand
GTGTGTGTGTGTGTGTGTGTGTGTGATGTGGTTGGGTGTGCTGTATAGACCACAGGATGATCAGATGAGGCTCAGCCATTAATAATTCATGCTCTGCCCAAATGCCCATTATCTTGGTACTGTCTCTTTCCCTCACCGTCTTACTTCACCTTCTGCTACACAGTGAGACTGTTCTTAATCATCCACCCATGGGAGTGTTTCTTTACAACATAAGCTTGCTGAATAAGTGATTATCAGAGGTTTACTGTGGCAAACATAACTTGTAGTACGCTGTAAATAGCTGGAGTACTCAACCGTTCAGTGTATTAAATGAAGCCAAAAGGAAAGAGTTTATAATACAGAGCCGATTAAATCCGTTTTCTTTTTTTCCTAAATTCCGTCTTCCATTTTAATTTTTGTGATTTTTTATTTTTTTTTTAACTTTTACTCTTCCTTTACCAGCAGACGGTGTCTAATAAAGTGATTGAATAAAATGCCAACAACCTTGTAAGTTGTAATAGTAAGTTTATTAATGCAACTTTGTACTGTTTAATCAAGTGCTTTAAGTCTTAAGGGCATGTATGAAGGCTTCTGTCCTTTAAGGCGCCGTTCCTTTTTGTTGGCAGTGTCTTGTTTTCATTAAGCTCTTCTTGCTTACTTAAGTAGGTAAGATTATGTCCGACTCGGCGCCCACAGCTCCAGAGTCCGGGATAAATTCTCGTTTTAAATATGCTGATGTGTTTGTAGTTGTAACGTTAATGGTCGGTGGAGGACGTGTGCTCCTATTGGCTCGCTGTTTTTCTTGTTTCTCACGTTAGCTCTCGAAGCTAACGCTAAGTGGTCATCGCACGTATGTTAACGGGTCCAGTCAACGGAACTCTGGCAGGATTTAAAAAACAGCTCATAGACGAACTCGTTTGGGTATTGCTCTGCTCTGCGTTTTGGAGAAAGTGTTGCATTTCGTAGATTTTTAGACGGCTTGTTCGTCACAGATAGCCGCTTCGACGTCATTTTGAAGTGACACAGGCTTGGTCCCGCGCGCTCAAGGTCCCCCCTCGAAACAATTTGTCCCGACGAAACGTTCCGCTTTTTCCTTCAACCAGAATTTCGACCAAACCATGACAAAATCTGCAATATGTTGCGATTAACATTTGATTTAACATGTATGCTGTTACACTGAGGACAAGAGGCTGATGTAGAAAATAGCTTTTCGGGGTGCAGATATTAAAAAAAAACACAAGGGACTGAATGCCCATAGATTTAACTTTATCACTGCCAGATGATGAAGTTGTGGAGTCTTACAGCAGTTTTCTTACTGCATCATGATTTATGCCTCTGCAGGCTGTTCATCCTGGGCTCCTATGACAGAGAAACCTATGTTCACTGCACGCTGGAGCTGAGCAGCCACCAGTGGAAGGAGAAGACCCGGAGCTCCATCAAACGGGTGGGTTTTCCTCCTCTTCAGCATCGGACTTCGGCTGTATTCAGACCAAATCAGGTGATCTGGCGAAATGCCGCCAGGTCGTCCAGCGGTGGGTGTGTCAGTTAACATAACAGGACCCATTGTGTTAAGTTGTGTACTGTGATCCGCCCCCAGTCCGAGAGTGGGGGTCGATCGCTGGAAGACGGCCCCTTTACGTGATTGGCTGCTGCAGCGTGATGTCAGGCTGCATGTCTTCTAAAGCTGAGCTGGTTTCAACTTTTTTCGCCGCAACTGGCTGCAGTCTTTCTGGGCAGCCTCATTCAAATGGATGAGAAAAGCTGCGTTTTCACCTGATTTAGTCTGAATGCAGCCTTAACCTCTCATTCGTCCTGTTAAGGATTGCACTGAAAAATGCTTAGTGATGCAGGAAACTAGTTTAGAACTTTGTGCTTTTTCCAAATCTCTGTTAAGGTTTACTGTTAATGCATTATGTAAATTATATAAAGTTACAAAAATACATAGTTTAAAAATGAGCAAAACCTTTGACTGCTGTGCCGAAGCCCAGTTTTTAAGATGGTGAGAGCATTTTATTGTAGGTCAGACAGAGTTCAACCATGGCTCTACAGATGAAGTTGAGGCCGTGTCCTCGTGGGTTATGTTTTATGGCAAAATGAAACATGTTATACAGTTTGTTAAAGCACTGAAGGAGTATCAGTTCACCCGACAACTGAGACTGGCTCATGTCATCCCTCATTCTGTGTATTTCCATCATACGTCTGGAGACGTGTCCAGAGATGTCAAAGCTGTGTAATTCTCTCCTCTACCTAAGGGGTAAAATACGAGTGTAACAAAAATAGTACCTCTGCAAGTTTACAAAATTCAGAATTAATTTAGAAAGATGCACTTGGAGCTGAAAGGAGCTTTATCTTTTTTAATTATCTTTTTGAAACGCTTTTCAAACACGCAGAAGTGTAACACAATCACTTCCTCTCGGCATGCTACATATTGGACACTGCGTCTCATTGACACATTAATACAATCTTATTTTCATCTTCCTTGCACTGATGAGATTGTCCTATTGTTGACATTTTGAGCAGCAAAGAAAATTTGCAGCCCTCCGGCAAACCTTTTCTAATTGCTGCAATTTAGAGATATTATAGTTATCACATCAAGCTTGTTTGGAGGTGACTAACGACCGTTTCAGAGTGAAATGTCAGCCCTAATAACTGAAGCCTTGGCTTCAGCCGAGCCTGATGCTGAATGACATTTGCAGTGCCTTAAAGATTATTTGTATTCCATTGAACAGTAATTGTCCTGTATACCTATGTCCAGCAGGGGGCAGTGAAATATCAGGTTGTAAACTCAGAACTCACCACACTGTCTTTTTTGTCTTACCTCATTCTAGAACAGTTCATTTTACGTTCACTAAAAGTGCTGGAGTTCAGAGATAACGTTCACAGTGAGAGTTTGATGTAAGTTAATTTTAGTTATTGTTATAAAATATCCCCGGCCCTGAGGTCAAAGGGTTCCAACTGGAATAAAAATATGTGAGACACTTCACTGCAGGACAGTAAGACCTGCTGTCTGCTGATAAAGTTTCTGTAAGGCTTTATGTTGACTCACAGCTTGGTTCGTTTTCTGTAAAATGGATCTTTTCAGAAATTTAATACATAATAGGGTTTTTGTTTCTGATGTTTGTACAGACTCACTACACAGACTGGAGACACTCACCAGCCAAGCAGCAGTTTGACCATAAACAACCCATAACACAAAGCTCTCTATGGGACATACGTTCAATTTTCTGAAGAATATAGTAATATAAAATAGTTTAAAAACGTAATGTACATATCAGCACAGCGGCATGGTTTCTCCGTACGAGAAAACACCATCACACTTCCTGTACACTAAAGGAAAAGAGAAAATAAGAAAGTAACGGTCCCTCATGCATGTGTCCACTTAGTAACAGATTATTCTAACACTTAACATAACATTCCTGTCTTAAATCTCTTTGCTAAAGCAACGACTTTTTGTGTCAGTAAGTGTCTGATACATAAATGATTTCAGAATGACAGGACGTGTTGAAAGGCTCTCACTGCTTTTGGCACTGATGTGTGACAGCGTAACATGAAGTAAAAAAGGGATGAGTTAAAAAATAATAATATGGAGGATTTTCAAACATGTTGCTTGGACTTAGGTCTGCTTCTAGGTAACATGCGGTCGCAGGAAACCATGTGTTGCATAAAGAGGAATATATTGCCTTGTAGCTTATTTTGAAGGTGCAAAAAAAAAAATTGTGAAAACCTTGCCAGCAGAAAAATGTTCAAGTGCTGAACTAGAGTAAATTTAACGTTTCAGAACTGGTTGAACACTCTCAGTTCTTCATTACTTACTCTTCATATTTTTTCTTAGCTGTATTGCCAAAGCATGTGATAGAACGAACCCTATGGTCTGTTAAAGGTACAGCCTGCAGTCCAGTAAGTCATGAATATGTGAACTACTGCAGCACTCAACCAGCACAGCCATCAGCAGCACGGCCCTCTCCAAGTGGACCCACTTCAAAGCACTTGTATCCCTTTTTTGTTAAAACACGAATAGAAATGCAGATTCATGGTGGCATTTGAGTCTGATTTATCAGGCCTCTCCAGTCTGCATGTGCCCAGCAGGACTCTGTAGTAAGGATTAAAGGCTATACCATCTGGAAAAGGTCAATTTGCCATCTTTCTTTCACTCTTCCTTTTCCACCCGATGATTGCCAGATAAGGAGCTTCCCTTGCTTTCCTTATGAAAGCTGCAGCTTGTGTCATGTATGTTAATTTGAATATTTCCATAGTTTAACCAGTGCGAGCTACTTGCTCTAGCTTCTCTTTGCACCGTGTGTCTGATTTCCCAAGATCTTATCAGGAAGGACTCTTGGACTGTAAATCACTATCATCTAGGTGGAAATCACAAATCAATTTTAAACAAGCCTGGAACACACAGGCTCGTTTTAATGACCTATTCAAGTCAGAGGCATTCTATTTGCTCAGTGTTGTTCAAATACCAAAATATCATTCACCCAGCTTGGTCATTTAAACTGATGCTGACTAGTGATGAAACTATAACACTTACACTCACTGTATGATAATACCTCGGTGTCAAGTCAATGGTACGATATTTAGTGCAATATTTTTTTAAAAAGAGATCAGTCAAGACTTGTAAAAAATACTGGTTATTGTTATCCAATTTTTTTGTAACTGTTTTTCACTTATATTGCTTTGTTTCCTTTATAAGCATGTGTAAATAATTATCATATTGTCTTTTGCAGAGAAGAAAACTGACCATTTGACGGTGATTGAACAATGATTTACAAATGACCCATCTCACACCCTGTGCTCTCAGCTGACTGTCTACTTTGACTGTCAGTCATTTTCTGTCAGTAATGTCTTTTTGGCCGTTCCACGAGCTAAACGAGCGTCTCTCTTTGTTTCCTTCTTCCTCCGTGAGCTGACTGACTGTGTTTGTCTTCTCAGACGATGAATTTTTCACACACAGTTCAGCAGGTCTCTAGCTGCTGGAGGTTTTTTTTCTTTTTTTTCACAGCTGCGCGCTGTCACCAGAGAGAAAGTGAAACTTAACTCCAGTCGGCTCATTCCTTTATTTCCTCAACACATCTGAGTTTAACTTGACTCTGAAGTTTGAGGGAACGCTTCGCACATGTGATCTCCTTCACTGCAGCCTGCCTCTGTCTCATTCGACAGCGTTACTGTCTGTGATTCAGATTGTTTTATGTCCTCAGTGCCTGATGAGGAAAGAGCCGCAGTGGTTGACGGTCTCTGTAGTTCCCAGTTCCCTACACTCTGCTTCACTGCAGCTGTCACAAAACTACACTTTTTGCCCAGAAGACCTGTTGTTTGACACCGTCACATGAGGCACCTCTGGTATCGCAATACTGCGAAAACAACGACACTGTTACATCCTTACTGCTGACATTTGGTTTGACATTTGCTAGTTCCAGTATGTCAGTTTCTTGTTTTTTATTTGAGTGCTTACTTTAAAGTCTGCTGCCTGTATGGACCTTTTACCGCTTTAATTTGCTGCCAGACAGCTGTTTATTTTGACACTGCATTTTTTCAGCCGTAGTCACTCTGTGTATTCCTACTTGCTTGTCTGCTACCACACACAGTATCACTCTGCAAATCCACTGTTTGACTCAGATGGTAGCGAGACCGGACTGAAATAAACAGCTGTCTGGCAGTCAAATGAAGTGATGAAAAAATCTAAAATTTAGTGTACAACTGAATGGATATTGGGAGTTTTTTAGGTAAGAATTTATATATGAGGCAAAAAAAGTTTTTCTGCTTACCTGTCGATTTCTCCCCCCTTTCTCCTGAAAAGTGACTCAGCTGGTGCTGCTCTCCATCTGCTGACATTTGTAGACAGACAACATCTAAGTACCTCACACAACCCCCCCTCAAAAATACTCAACTATCCCTTTAAGTCTGTAGAATATGACGCGCATGCCATGACAACTCAGTAGCACCAAAATATTTAAATTAAAAAGATTTTTCTCCTTAAACATAACTGCACCTCCCTGCAATGTAAAAGTTGCAGTAGGCCATATTGTGATTTAGATCAAATTTTAAATAACTTGCGCAGCCCTAAAAAAAAAAAAAAAGATTATAAAACTAGACCAATTAAATAGATGGGGTTGATATTTCAGCCAACGTAAGCTTATTACCAATATATTGTAACAGTGAACGTGGTCTGGGACGTTTTATCCCCACAACAAAATATCCACGGCACCCATGAACAGATCTGTCTCTGCACAGAGTGACACTCAAGCCTGACCCATGATCAACTTACTAAACAAAACTTCACTGATACTTAGCATTACATCTTTTAAGTCACACAAACTACAAACAGCATCAGCATACATTTTTGCACCGCTGCAAATACTGCCATCAATTTAACACGTGACAGCAGATGCTTTGCAGGCAGCAGCGTCTATAGAGCACATTAATGCCACAACAACAAGCGTTAACGTTCAGCACTGACTTGATGTTTCTTTTAAGTCCAGTTCTTCAAAAAAGCCACTGTCAGTGGCAGTTAGTGTCAGATGGTTCAGTGTCTCCTGATGCCAAGCCAAGATTCGAGACTGGTCACTCCTCACTGTTACCTGTCAGTGACACTGCAGGGTGTAAGTTATTCGTATGAGGATGTCAATTTCAGGGAGTAAAAATCTATAAATTTAGTCTTCATGTAAGTGTGAGCAGTTAAAGGGCAAATTCATTCATTTCCTGGTTGTCCATTGACTTTCATAACTAAACGGCTTCTTTAAAAGAGAAGTTTGTTTTTTTGCACATTAAGCTTTACAATAAGAATATTTTTGTGATCACATACGATGTTTTACAGCATTATCATGATGAACAGCGTGGTCATGAGAATGTAAGCTCATAGCTGATGTTACGTTAGCTGAAAACAACGGAGGTGCCTGGGCATTTAAGTGCTTTGATAATCCGTCGAAAAACACAATAAAGGCTTGTTTTAAAAGATGAGAAACTCGCCGAATGTTTAGTGATGTCCTCTCATGTAGCAACACTGAAACAGAATGTTAAACAACAGCTTATAACCCATAAACGGCTTTTTCAGCTGCTTCAGGAAACAAACAATCTGCCATTTCCCCGTTATAAGCCGTTGTTTGACCCGTGTTTTAGTCTAGTCTTTTAAAACAAACATTTTTATAATTATCTGTTTCTTTTTAACTGAGATGTTTAATATATATGCTTTTTTCATGGACATAACTCAGGCGATGAATTTAATGTAGAAATAATGTCTAGAATATCTAAAACCTCCGTTTGTACATTCAAAATTCTACTTTGCATTATTAGACATGAAATTTATACATGACTGAAAACCTAAATAAAAAAAAAGCTATAACAGCTATTTTTAAGAATGATCGTTTTGTAAGAATAGCTATTTAAAGAGTCAGTGCTGTTACATCTCTAGTTTCAGCACATTTTCAACGCAGCATTTTCGGCTTTGAGGAGACATCATGCACGCAGGTCTGAATGTGTTCTCCTTCATCATTATTTATTTTACAGAGAAAGAGCTGCCTTTATCTCCGCTGCCTCCCACTGGTCTGTGTTTACTTCAGCCACTTCATATGGCGGTGTGTGCTTGCAGCTGCACGACACCGACCACCTGTGAGCTGGGTAAATGAAGCCCTGTCCTCATTACAGTGGGAGATAGAGCTGCTGTTTTTTTCTTTTCCGCTCATTTATGGTGTGTTGAGGTTGGGTGGGGTGGGGACGCGCTCAGGCGTGTTTGCACATCTGCCCCGTCGATTCCATCGTCAGCCCTCAGTGCTGATGCTTGTTGACAGCTTGACCGAAGGGGTGTGTGTGTGTGTGTGTGTGTGTGTGTGTGTGTGCGCGCACATATATTGCATCTCAACATCTTGTTGTGTAACATTGGTTGTTTCTGGTGTAGGTGTTGTATGAAAAGGATGTGTGTATTTAAGAGGCTGAATATTCCACCGGTCAGTGTCATGGCCCAAAATTATCTGCTTTTCCAGACTGGACAGAAGACGCAATGCTTTATTTATCCCGTGCAACATGAAACACAAGTGATTAAGAGGTCAAAGTAGAGGAAAAAACGGATAGCTGTTTAACTCACACTGCCTTTGTCACCCTGATACATACCTGATAAACTGAGATCACAACTGCTATATTAAAAAAAAAAAAAAGTATTTAAATGATCATTTCTTTTACATCAATTCTTGCAGAAATTTTTCATATCACATTTAATTTAAAGGACTCCTAAAGTGACATGCCATTGACTTCATGTTTTATGGCAATTTAGGAAATGTTCTCCCTGTAGAGAAGATTCTAGGTTTCTGTCACATGAGTCTGTTATCAGGCAACAAGCTTATAACTCAGAATTACTGTATAAATCATGTATGTTTTGAATAGCTGGGTAAAAAAATGTTTTGTCTCTGTTTATATTTTTTTAATTAAAAAAAAAAAAAAGTATATATTTTTTATTTCCGGGTCACCAAATTAAAAGGCAGGTATTTTTAAAGATAAGGATACAAATAATGCTAATAGCTTTTCAACCTGCATCATCGTACTGAAAGTTAAACATTGCAGCGTTTTGGGGTTTTTTTGCCACTAAAAATTCTAAATTGTGTAATTATTGCCATATCAGAGACTGATTGTAGCTGTTTATATGAGGCTGTGTTTCACGATTTTGCCGTTTAGTCGTATCTTGTAAATGTGACAGTTTTGTCCACAGCTGTCACCCAAGACTCCTGGATCAGCCTCAGCACTATTCCTTATCATTTTCCAGCTTCTATCTCTTAGCCTCTTACACTGTAGTCAATATTGACTTTAAATACACACACACACACACACACACACACACACACACACACACACACATGCGAGCGCGTGCTCCGCCCCATCATGATGGTTGTTTGATGTTCCACTCAGGGCGTCTTTGTGTCTTTAATCTGCCCTGAACCGTCGATGAAAGACTCGTGCTTGATGAGGAGGCTCACACAAGTGCGCACACACACACACACTCTGCAACAACCAGTCGGTAGCTTGAAGCATCAGGGAGGCCGTGGATCCACATTCCATTCAAGATTTTTTGGAGCACAAATTAGAGTAAAAAATATGGATGAAATAATCTTTTTTATATTGACACATGATTGGTACATATTCTGGAAAATCAATCCGGAAGATACTAAAGATAAATTTCAGCTTTTCTTATTTAAGGCAACAAGAACAAATTCATAAAGAGCTGGTGCTAGTATTTGATGTTGGTGATTGTACAGTACCTCACTATTAGAAATGAATGCGTTTTGACCTTTTTTTTGTAGATTACATTGCTATTACATTTTAAGTTAATTAAGATGTTCTGACCAAAATACAACAAATTGCTCAGTGCAATCCTGCTGCCAGTTAAGAAGCTTTGCCCCATTAAAATGTATTCTGAAGTCAAAAAGTAACTTTTTTTAAAGAAAAATTTGATTGAGCTTGACCAAGAATCAGTACTTTCTCTCAGTACTTTGGCACGTAATATTTGTACTGCAGTAGTCCCTTTGCCTTGAGCTTTCAGAATGCACTAATGTTTGATATTCAGCTCTTTAAAGAACTCCAGTAGAATATAAATGTTTCCCTTCTTTAACAGTGTGAGGCTTTGTAAAGACTTGAATTTGAAAACCAGGTGATATGATTATACTTGGTCTCTCATTGAAAAAAGTAAAGCTAGAACAGTCTTGTTTGTCATGTCGACATGGACGTCCAGCATCTTATCAAATCCTACCTCCAGAAGCCCGTCTGCTGTGTCATTTTTTTCAACGCACACATCAACTTGCAGCAGAGGACACATTTGTCTTCCATTTCCGCCTTGCCATGCCAATTAAATGGCTTGTTCGAAATCTGTTTGACAGTGGCTGGCTGTGTGGCGAAAAGGAGATTAAAGACATGAGAAGTTTGTCCCACAAGCTGTTTGTTTGTAATCACTCCTTCTGTAGATCAATTCACCTCAAAGCTAACTCAATAGACAAGTGGCTATGTGCATGACAGACAGAGCCACAGACATATTACAGTTTTCTAGCCATTTTCATTTAGAGTGTTTTTGGGGTTTTTTTCTGAGTCTGCATACATGGTCTCTCATTGAAAAAGCAATTACATGCGAGTTCCTACAGAGTGTCCAAAACGGTGCATATAAGTCCAAGTGATGCATACACGTGTTAAAATGAGCCAAATTTAGAGTCAGGAATTCTTGATGACTGATTACTGTCACGCACCAGAGATTCCCAACAGAAATGTTTCCGTCTCCAAACACCATATCAGTTTAGTTTGTCAGATAGTTATTAGAACAGAAACCCTCATTATGAATGTAGTCCCTATTTACACAGCAGCTTAAATTGAAAATGTTTAGGAAAGCATCATGCTGATCTGGAATTTAAAAACTTTCCTCTCCTGTTTTACTTTGAAATTTCTTGAAAAGATTGACATTTATGTAGTTGAATGCAAATTGAATTACATGGGAATATACTGTAGAAATGGCATTTTATTGAAACGGTCTAATTAAAACGGTTTAATTTCTATTTCAGTTTGTTTTAAGTAATTACAAATTTTATGTTGGAATTTTACTCTTGATAAATGTTGAAGTGTATTCTTGCCTGAAAACAAATTCAACAATTTTGCATATGCATGTGGCCTGTTATGCTCTGACTAAGACTGTCCAGGTTTGACTGGACATTTATTGCTATCCTTTAAATTGGAAGTGCAACGCTGCCTTTATTTTCCCTGTAATTTGTGCAGAACCTCTATTTTTCTGAAAAACCTGGAAATTAATCTTAGGTTTGACCTTTTTGATAATGTACCTTGGACAACACTCTGCAACCTTAGTCTCACAGTGAGTTTATCTTAGTTTTATAAACTCCATATAATCTTTGGTTAACTCAGAGACAATCCAGACTCTTGATTTATGAAATTACTCTGATTGCCCTTCCTTTCCATCTATTAGGATCAAAAAACTGACATGACGTGGGCTTGTCTGTTTTTCTTCTGCTATGCCAGTGATATTTAGAGTGATGCTAACCACTAAGTATATTTGCTTTTTCTTCTTCTCAACAAAAATGATATTATATGGGAATTATTGTGCAGCAGCAGAGCCAAATGTAATAAAAGCATTTATTTTTGTCATGGTCTTCCTCTCGGATTTACTGAGGGATGAGATTGTGTGCCTGTTTTAAATATAGCTTGTTTTTAATGGAAGTTGAAAGGATCTGCAGAGAATGACACCAAGACCTGCAGCCTTTTTACCTATAGGCTAACATTAGGTGAGAAACTCTGTAAATGTTAAATGAATGAGAGGTAAATGTTGTGTGGTCAAATGGTCAAATTGCTTCTTGTAGGTTCCAAGATGCAGAATGACACTTTGGCAATTCCAGCATCTGAAGCAACTGGTGTGCTCGCCATGGAGGAGACGACACCGTGTTAGCGAGATAGACAAGCACTGGTGTTCAAAACAACTGAAATGCCAACCTGATAACAAGGGGAAAAAAAAAAGATGTCTTACTCCTTTCTGAACCAGGTAGTAGTTTAGAATATAGTTGCCATTTACCAAACTAGCATGACGTAATAGTTTTGACAGATCATTATCTTTTTATGGCGGGACAATGCCAGTGCTACAAAGAGGGACTGTGTGGGTGGCCAAAGCACTGCTGCTGTCTATAGAAGTGCAAATTAGGCAAAGCATCTTTTTGTTGGCCTGAGTCTCCATAACAACTCCTTTGTTCTTAGTGCTTTTGAAACCAGCTTTCTATGATAAAAAGGCAACTTGAAAATTCAAATTGAGTCTCCCAACAAAGACGAGAGTAGAAGTAAACTTCATAGTGATTTCACTCAAAGACATGCCATTCACTGCTACTTTAGACACCTTTATGTTTGTGCATTTTTTACACAACATAATGGAACTGAATAAGATTTAGCCAATCTGAAAGTAGTGGGTCAATATTATCTGCCAGTTATGTCCAGGTGACACAAACACACACCAAAGCACGCAGACACACTGCTGCATTTTAGTAGAAGTGGTTTTGGGTGGTCAGAGGTTTTGAAAGAAGTCATAATACTATTATAGAGACAATCATAAAACAAATGGAAAAAGAACATCTGTGAATATGAGGAAGTGAAAAAATGATGACCTATTGTAGGTTTGAATTCAGTGGATCACTTGAGATCAGTTGCAGCTACCCTGCATGCAGTCATCTCCCACAAAAATACCCGACTTTTGATTTATTTTAGATTTTATTAGTGTAGCCAGT
>JAPQLA010000003.1:1785492-1810439 GCA_029822935.1 Naso vlamingii | reverse complement strand
GCGAAATGCGCTCTGCCTCGCTGCCTTACATGGTGGTCGTACTGCACGGCTTGCTGAGCCATGTGCAATTGATCAATTAAGAAAAGAAACAAGTGGTAAATGCAACAACGTTGCAACTTTCAGCCCCCCAAGCGAACCGAGTCCGCTTGGTTAGGTGTGAAAGTGACCTAAGAGCCCTGTTTTGATGATCTTTGATGCATAGTCTAAAGTGCACAGCACTAGCTCAATTAGGGTTTGTCCACGTCCGTCTTGTTATTTAGACAACCTGTAATCTGGACGCAAAGCAAGGTGCAAAGGGGATGGATTTAGAGGATTTAATTAATCATTGGTGTGCTTTGGGTAGCATGGATTAAACCAATCAATAACCAGTCAACCAATCCCCTCGTCACACAAACAAGCCAGATGTGCTTGAGATGTGCTTGATCATGGTGCATTGCTATGTAGATGGTGGAGGCAGTTGGTCACAGAAGTGAGTGTGTTAGCGCTGAGGAAATGGATCTGCTGGTGCACAAGGTGAAAGCACACGAGCCAATCATTTAAAGGAGCAGTCTTCTCGACAGCTTGGGCTGTGAGAAACTCCATAATTTCACTGTGTATGAGTAATACACTGACAGGCTATATGAATAATTATGAGGATTTTTGCTGGGTGTCCCAGTGTGTCACAAGCAGAGTTCGTGCACCCTCTGAATGCACCTGTGTACACGTATCTATATACTGCACTTCCTTAATAACGGGACAACTCATGCCAGACTTCAGACATGGTTTTTGTTGATCAATAGAGCAAATGCTTTGTGGTGCCTCAACAAATTAATTTTCAAATAATGCACATGACCACACCTCATTTAACACTTTAATGGCCGCAGAGAAAAATTCAATTACATTTGCTATTCATACTTTAATACAACATGTGAAGGGTGGAAGATAAGGCCCACACTTATTTTTTAAATAATTGTTGAAAATGCTATATATAACATTTTAGCACTAATCTCAGGACGATTCGTGTCTTTAACTCTTACGACGTTTTGAACCGAACTTCACTGATGGGTCACAATATAATGATCAAATTATGCAGTAGGCATAATTGCTGCTAATATACCTTCTTAAGTAATAGTAAATGTCTTTGATAGTCATTATCTCACTGTTTTTACTGCTTTACAGTTATTTTGTTTATCTAACTTTTTATATGTATTATATTATAATTTATAATTATATAATTTATTATACCATAATTTATGTCACAGTTCTTATTTTTTGTTATTTTATAGAAAACTGTGAATGCACAGTTTTCAACTGACCATTGTTTATTGCCCTCTCGGATACAGCAGTGACCCCATAGAAAAGTAGTTTATATGTTTATTTGATCCCTTCCAAGACAATACTGACTCAAACACTGATTAAACAAGCAATTATGGAATATATAATTATAAATATGAATGGAAACATTCAGATATCTTGATAGCACTGCTGTTAATGGGGTACTTTTGAAGAAAGACACTCAAAATACATAATATAATATAAACATTACTCGAAAATACTCATAATGTTACTCAACAATCTCTTATTTTGTGTCTAAGAACACATACCAGACTGTTAACTGACTTAATCAGCACCCACGTTAACACCTGAGCATTCACTGACCACGTACCCCACCCCTCAGCTCAGTCCATCCCCAGCACCACCAGGGCTGCTAATTGGATGTGGCAGGGAATTGCTGCGCACTTGCCTTGCAGCGACTTGTGCCCTATAACCATACACAAATCGATCTGACATGTGGTATTAGATTAAATTACCAAACAGCACAGTGACAAGGAAAAGGATTTGCTCAACCCCCACCCCCATCTCACACGCACTCCTTCCAGACCTGCAGAGGGATGTTCAGCCAAGCAACAGCAGATGCTGCTCCATCCGAGTTATTTATCAAGCCATGATTTCAGACTAGCCTGCAGCTAGCCACCTCTTGCTATTGAATGCTTTTAGTGTACACATGAACACTCTGAAGACTTTTTAGATTTAGTTTAGTATAGCCCTTTCTTCTCAAGCATATTTACATTTGAATCTTTTTTGACTTTGTAAAGTCTATAGAAACATGGTGTGTTTTAGTGAAATTCAAGTTAAAATAGTCGGTGAGTTTTAAGCCTTCATTATTACCAAGTTTTTAACCTTGTTAACATGTCCCCATGTTTATATATATATATCCATATATATATATATATATATATATATATATACGATCTTTTGTCACACACTCCCGCCACACACTGTATTTCTCACGCTGAGAAAATATAGACTATAATATATTGTGTAGCTGCAGAACGACTGGCCGAATCCGCTGTGTCCCACTGTCTCACTTCGACCCTGAACACACCTGTAGCTCTCTCAGCAGCACCCGCTAGCATAACACAGACAAGCTAACAGTGATAACAGGGCTCTCTCTCACACATTTGACTGTCTTCACATGCTCTCACGCCACACCTCCAAGTTTATGTAGCACCCCCCGCCCTCCCTTACTCATGTTACTCCGTTATGCTACGGGTACCGGATCAGCGTCTGGGGGGTGGGGGGGGCTCCCTTGGCGGAGGTCTGCACTCTCCGATTATTGTTAGATTATTGTGAACTTAAAAAAAAAGTCCGCCAGCGATGGTACACACACTCCAAGTTGACGGTTGGAAGGTGGCTGTGCCCAGCTTAGGTTTCTGGGTGTCCACATCTCTGAGGACATCTCTGGTGCCCAGAGTTTGGCACTAGCAAAAGGCGGTGCCCTGGATGAGAAATCTCAGGCTTCAAAACGGCTCTGCAGAAACCAATGGGTGACGTCACTGTGGGTTTGTCCAGTGTTATATACTGTCAATGGTTAAAGTGATTTTGTCACAAGATTCAATATATGGCGTAAAGTCTAGTTGTCAGTGTGTTCAATAAATAATAACTCACAAAGGTGACATGCCTCTGTGACGAAGGGGAGCGACAGTAACAGACAGAGGTGTTTTGAATAATTGTTACATCCTACGATCATGCACTTTATGAAAAACAAAAACAGATGCCAAATTATAATCTTGACTTACTACCAAAGTTCACCTAACGCTAGTCTTGCTGAAGTCCTGATTGTTTACATTGAGCAGTGTGCAGACACACACACTTCCATATGCCAGCTCAGCGTCATATGACCCTTCTGTAAGATGAAAAAAGGACAAAACTAATGCAAACACTTTGTGGGGAAAAAAAAGACCATTCCCAGGAAAAAAAAAATGTAATAAATACCTGTTATTGAACAGGTTCATCAAATTGTATTAACTCTGACAACTAGACTTTACGCCATATATTGAATCTTGTGAAAAAATCACTTCAAGGTAAGCCTTAGGTAGGCTGTGGGTAGTAGTTTACAGTTGTTAGAATAGTAATAATATGTTTTGTTTTTTTTTTAATATTTTTATAGGATTAGTACTCAGCATATGACTGGTGTCTGTGTGTAAAGAGTGGTGTCTCACAATGACTATTGTATTCAGGGGAATAAAGAACCACTTGTTTTTCTGGTTTGTTTTGGTCCTTGAGGTTTAGGAGAGAACTTAAAAGCAGTGATAGCTTCTATTTGAACACATTAATCTTTTATTTGTTCTTTGTGGCAGTGCAGATAAAAGACAGGCTGGATTTTTGAAAATAGATGGTGAATTGCTCCATTTACATCTGGCTGGTGAGAGGTTGCTACCTCCTTTGTTTGTCTTTTCTGCTCAGAGACAAAGAACCAAGAGCTGCTTGTTGTCTTAGTCGATGTTAACAAGGTTAGTCCAGTCACTGCTGCTTAGCCCCTAGAGAAGGCTCCACAACACTACAATTATACTGCAATTTGGAGAGACACCAACAGCTACTTATTGTCAGGAAAGCCGGGGGGGAGGGGATTGATAACTGACTTTTTTGGGTGCTTTTTTGACAGCAGGAACTTCCTGCTTCTCTCCTGCCGGGGACGGTTGCTGTCCCCCTGGCAGGAGCTGGCATGAAGCATCGGTACAGACCGACTGGTGGCTGCTACTTTTCCACTCACATCATATCACCTGCTGAAGACACCACATTCTGCCACAAATACCTTTTTGGGGTCTTGTTGTGGGCCTTGTGAGTTGAAATGTATAATATTTCTCTTTCACCTTGAGCGTCCCCGTTATTTATTTTGAATGATATCCGGTGGAGGACCTTTTCTGTTATGAATGATCAGATTTGGATGACGTAGATAGGACCATTATTTGTCGTAAAACTGGCTTGAGGTTTTAGTGCTATTTTTGTCCGGTTGTTTTTCAACAGACAACTTTCATGCCTGTAACGGTTTCGGATGGTATTACTGTTTGGCCACTGTCGTAAAGATGCCACTATGGTACTATGGTAAGACCCAGGTGAAGACACCAGTGTCTTTCCTCAGATGTAAGCTACTGATGAAGTTATCAGCACCACCAAACACTCTCCTTTCTCACCCGCTTTTGTTCCTCCATCAATGGGAATCTTTTTCTCTTGCAAAGTGGAGTTGCTTGCATCAGTTTTGGCTACTCCACCACCTGCCATTTCCATCACTAGGGATGGATAGGTAACAGGAGAAAAAGAAGCACCCAGTATATTGACAGTGCAATGGGTGACACAGTTTGTTTATGCTTCTTCTTTCGCAAAATTTTCGTCCCAGTGGCCAAGAAAATAACATGGTAAAAGCAAGGCTTAATAGGGGACTGATGTAAGTGTGGAAGGTGTCATTTTTTTATCACCATTACACTGAGCAATCAGTTTTTACTTCATAATGAGAGTTTAAGACAAGAAGTTGTCTATTTCCACTTAAATCCAAAGTCAGTTCTTCTAGTTGGCACTGTGATGACTGATGATGACTATGAAAAACAGAAATGCCTGTGTGTTTAGCTTTTGGTTAAAACAAGCTTTTTGCTGTTGATTTAATTTAATACTGTGTTAACTGACAGGGATGACGCACAAAGAAAGAATACCAAAACCAGGTTTGATTCTTAAAGTGACCAATTGTAAAATTGGGCAGGACAAACATTTTTGCACTTTTTAGGCTTTAACAACTTGGGGTAAACCTTCAGGCTGTATATCTGTAAAACTAGTGCTGCTGCTGGAGAACAGTACTCTTATCACTGGAGTGTTGTGTGTACTGACATAATGGGGTGTACGAGTGTGTGTGACTGTGCATATATTGGTTGAATAAGTGTATACAAAATGGAGATTGCCACTATTTGCACTTCAGCAGAATGGATTCATATGCTCTCCTTTTGAAAATCTGTTGTGGGCATGATAACCACATTGTAGCCATATACAGCTATATAGAATTCTGATTCCAAAAAAGATAAAGGTTAAGTATAATAGAATGTGGTAATTTTTTTAGTCCTTTGTATCAAATGAGGGAAAACAGTACAGGAACAGTGTATTTAATGTTCTACGTTATCAAAGAGGGATGCAGGAAAAAGATTTATTTCTACGGCTGTAGTCTCCTGGTCGACTGGACAGTCGCTGTACTCTTGACTGACTACTAATTGTCTGACTTGATTAAAATTTTGAAACCTGGATGAGGTGCCATCACACCAGATAATTTTGCACAAACTGGCCACAGAATATGTTCTTAAAACTATTTAGTATATTCCTCAATAATTTATGTGCTGGAATCATGGGTTAATATATTTGTTGTTTTTTTTTTTTTTAGAAAGTCATATTGATATGCCCATATGCCCATAAACCACGCTGGTCAGCACTATGTTGTCATCAGATTTGTATACAATAATTAGGCTAAAATGATTGAATATAATGCATGTACTAGCTTTTCATGTTTACATTAAACACTAAAGATATCTCGCTAACTGCAAATCCTGCTTCCGAGCGCAGGCCTCTGGTGTACATGACTGACTGTGACACGATTGTGCCTGACTGATGTTGTGAATTTTGGAAACTTCCGATGTCTTTGAATTCAGTGCAGAAGTCAACAACAGTCATCAAAGAATGGTGCGTAAATAAAAAATACATCCAGTGAGTAGTAGTTTGGTGGGTATAGTCACGGCATCAATAAGTGAGGTCAAAGAAGTGTGGACATACCGTCCAAGCAGACAGGAGGGCAGCAGTAACTGAATCTAACATGGAGGATCTCAGTCTAATGAAACCCCAACACTGAGGAGAATCTCAAGGGATGTTGAACATTGCAGTTTGTACCGGGAAAATGTATAATATAAAAAATATGAATGAATGAATAAATGAATATGAATGAATGAAAAATTTATTTCGGTTACATAAGTCTTACAAAATAAAGATTATTCCACATAAAAATCTTCACAGTCAATAACTGAAAAAGGAAAAGGCTGAAGCTCGTAGCTTGTTGTTGTCTATCCTATACAGTCCAAGGAAAAACAATTAAGCCATGTCATCAATGCATTGCAATTGATTTTTTTCCGAATAAAACCCTGACCCTAATCCTGCTAGCTGACAAATGAGCAGCTGATGTTTGCAGTTAAGTTACAGTGAGTTAAAAACAGAGTCAACAACTCAAATCATGTTACGAACTGAGACACCACTTAATCACTTTGACCTGTTTAATGTTTCTCCTTCTCCATCGTCTGTCCATCGCAGTTTGTCCTGCAGGTTCAGATTTAACAACACAACAGTTAGCAAGCGAAATAATTTTAATAGTTGGTGTGTTCACCAATATCATTGATATTCCCATCCAGTGATGATGATCTCTGATCGGTGTTTCAGCATTTCTGTCTGAGGTCATCATGCAGCACATGGCTGATTTGCATAAAAAAGCACACTTGCATATAATTTGCATATAAGCTACTAAACGTTTCTGAGCACAATCGGATATGTATCACTTTATTTTTCCTTGATTTGGATTGCTGCAACAATAATAATCAATCAATCAAAAAAAAAAAAAAGGAATTTGAAGGTGTAGGATCCAGTGAAAAATTGATTAGTGGATTCACTGTATCCAGCTTTATTTATTATTCTAATAGCTCTTTCCTGGAGTTTAATTATAAGGCCTGTATTTGTTTTATATGTATTTCTCCATATTTCAGCACAATATGACATATGAGGCATTATACAAGTGAAGAGTAAAATATATGCAGGCAGTTCTTATTCAAAAAATACCTTTTTTTCGTAGAGTATAGCCATAGATTTAGATAATTTCCGTTTGATATATTCTACATGTGGTTACAAACAGAGTTTATGATCTATAATCTATCTATAGTTTGCCTGTAGAATTGTCCTCAGATCTGATGCTTTTTATGGCTGATAACTCTAAGAGATTGGCTGGATAATCAGTAGCATACGAATCTGTTTTCACTTTCAGTTGCCTGGTTAATGCTGCAGCATTTTGCATTTGCCAGCAGAGCCTACCTGTGCACCGAGTAATGGTCATTGTGATATGTGAAGCTGAAGAGGCCTTCAGCCTCCACATTCTCCCCCACAGCAACATGTTGCCCCTGCAATGTCGTTAAAGTCTTCATGGAAGAGCTGTAACATGGCCAGATCAGATTAGAGCCACACACGTGCACACACACACACACATGCACATGCTCCAGTCAAATAATGAGACAAAAGCTTTCAGTAAGCAGAGAGTACTCACAAGTCTTTTAAAACATCAGAAAACTTTAAAAAATATGGATAATATACAGGAGTCATTGGGCAGCAAGGACCACTCATAACAAATTTGTTGTACAGGGTACATTATTTGGGAAAATCAATCGTGTTTGACATTCATTTTATTTTGTTTATTTATACAGTTTAAAAAATTAAAAGCAGGGCCACTTGATTGTCTTTCATCCAGGACTTTGAATAGACTGAAATGTTTCACAGTCTGGTGTTGGCATGTCCCATGTGTGAGTTGCTCTCACTGACAATGCTGGCTTTACAAAAGACATCATCGTGGAATCCCCTCTTGCCATGGCCTCAGGGTACCAGACAATTGGAAATCTCAGCCTACCGTTCCAGTTCCTGGGACAGCGGCGAGAACTGCCGCTAACAAAGCAACGGTCCTTACATTTTTGAAAAGGAGACGCCTTTCTGGAGATAGTGCGCCCCTCGCCTTTCTCTTCCGTAGCCTTTTGCTAGCTTTTTCCCAAACAAAAGTGCCAATTCACTCCACATCAGCTTTGCTACATCCCTAATGTTGCAAAATTGTGCGACAGCTCCCACCTAACGTTAGCGTTTTGGGTAGTCCCTCTCCTGCTGTATCTCCTCCTGTAATGTCCTCCAAAGCCAACGTATAGTTCGGCTGCACGGATGATGTCACAATAAAAGATTATGTTTGTTTCAAACTGATGAAAATGTTTTGCCACAAATGCGACAAACATCGACAAACTTAGTCCCTCAAAGTTCGTTTGTTTTCTTTGGTGACCGTGACTCATCCATCCCATAGTAAACTTTTTGCTGGTCGTGCAGTGTTTACAAGCACAAAACTTCAGCAAGTCACCGCCCCCTGCCCTAAAGACTTAGGATTGGTTCTGCAATGCAAGGGATTTTTTAAACTTAAACTCTGTCATCGGCCTCCAGTTAAGCAAAGCGTCTGGACACTGACTTGTGAGTCTACTCTTGCCACAGACCTGGCGCGTCTGTTAGGGATGCAAAGATTAACCAAATCCTGTCGATACTCTGACACACACAGGCGAGATGCGAGTACATCAGCAGAGCAGCTGTGAATGGATGCAATTTGGAAAGAAATCGAGATGCATCGCTTGTTAAATGTTTGCATTAGTAAAATCCAAACTGCGCTCTCCGAGTGCTTTTCTAGGTTTAGTATATTTTTGGCTTTTCTTGTCATTTTAGCTTTTATCGGATAAACCATTGATTAATAAACAATCATACTCATTGAATTGCGTAGCATCATTCCTTTGCATTGTCCAATCACATCCTGTTGTTTCGAATCACATTGTGTTGAATTGCACTGCATTGTGAATCGTATTGTATCGTTAGTTGCTGTATTTGCATTTTTAATGCATCAGATCGTTGACAGTATATCAAGATGCGTATCATCTCTAACCCTTACCCAACCCTACAGTCTCATCAGTTGTTTTGTGCTTTATAAAAGCATGAAGGGGAGGAGGAGCCAAGTAATGCGCGATATTATAAACATGACAAGCATCTGTATGGCCCTATTCAAACCAAATGACGTTCTGCGAAAATGTTTGTTTTCATGTAAGCAGTCTGTTTAGGCTAGGACAGAGTGAACCACAGGGGATTCTGAAAATAAAAACATAAACGAAATAAAGAAGAGGTGGAAAATCAAAGCACAATCAACCTTTGAAGGAAATGTCATGCTGAGGTGGCCAATCAGCTGATTAATGGATCTGATTTTGGTCTGAGTTGGCCCTAGATCTGATAACATTGTCCATTCTTATGAGACAGCAACAATAAGATTTTAAAGAGTTTTGACCAGGTTTCTTCTCATGTCATTCTTTGGCGAGACAACTTGTGCAGTTTAGTTCAATAAAACTCACTCTTACAGCTATTTCAGGGTCTTCATACAGTTTGCTCACCAGCATCATCTTTTGTTGCACAGTGTGACTTTGTCTGTGGTAGGGGACATTATTTTGCCTTTCATTCCTGTAAGTGTCACGTCTCATTGACTGTCTTTGATCTGAGTCATTAACAGATTTGCTATGGGAAGACAGTTCTCATTGTTTAGTCGTATATGTAAGTACCCTCTTGTAACCTGAAATAATAGGGTTACATTACCACTCTGCTGAGTTCTACATTATTGTTTTTATATAATTGTATATTAGTGTAGCTTGATTGTGTAACAAGACTACCATAAGAATGGATCAGGACCGTCTCAGCTCTCAGTGACCCCGCACCCCCCTACCATCCTTGGCAGCTTATATAGATCACCTGCTTATTCATGACTTGCCCTAACTCAATCACTGCCTTCCACCAGAACCATAACAAATGACAGAAGGGGAAATTACAGTCATTCGTCTCCGTCTACCCACATCCTGTCGGCCTCCCTTTTCTGTCTTTGAAACTAGAACACCTGTGCTGTCTTCATCATTTTTTTCCTCCTCTTCCACCTCATTTACTCTTTTTCTTTACCCATAAAGATTTCACCAGATAAGTCTCAAATAAGCTGAAAATTGCACGGTGTTATGTACTGCATCATCAGTATGAGAGCTGGAAATGTCTTGCTATACTTTAAATGCAGTGCAATTTGATAGATGATCTGTAAGGCATAAAGCAGGTCACCTCCACATCACAACAGGTGCGTTGTGAGATATGTCGCTTGAACTGTGTGCATTTACTGTTATTAAGGCAGTTTGGAGTAGGGGAGTACTTGTAGCTTTCTCTTCTGTCATCAGTTGCCACTTGCACTTTTGTCTCTTGTCAAAGTGCTGGATGCAGGTGTCAGTGTTGTTTTTGTCGATGTATTGTTTATTTTCTCTCTTCTTGTTTTGCATCTGAACTAAACAGATTTGCAATACATTTTCTTTGTTGTTGCTTTAAGGCCTTACCATGAAGAGATACACACAGCAGCAGGGGTCTATTATTTACTTGTTTATAATAAATTTACAATAAATAAAAATCTAGTGTACATAAAGTTAGCAAGTCTAACTTAGCAATTATTACTAAAACATCTGTTTGTTATACCGCTATGTTTTTTTCTTTCATTAAAGCCTTTCTGTGAAAATAATGTACACATCTACCTGTTGGCCAGAATACTTTTTTCTTTCACTTCATCACTTTGCCAGAATGAATGGTAGCTGTAAGAGTGAGTGGGAACGGACACCCAGCTGTAAAAATAGAAAATCAGTATGTGGCAGACAGTGTTTCATTGAGCCGGCCCGCCACAAATAAATGAATGTGTGGGAAATCCTGTTTACCATTAGTACATTGAAGTTTAAAATTTAAAAAAAAAAAAACAGGTTAAAGGTGCAGAATTTTGTTGCCTTGCACTCAAAAAGAGTTATTAAATTTAAAGACCCTATGAAATGAAAAGTGCATTTTCCTAGTTTTAGCCCTTTGTCCGTGTGCTAATTGTTCATGTATCTCATGCTATATGCCAAATATATGTTGAAAAAAACATTTTTGTGTATTTTGTACATCAAAACCCGGTCTTTTGTCTCATTGGAAACATTTTTAATATTTTGATGATTCATCCTACACTTAGTGGCATTTCTAATTTTTTGTCCAATTAAAATGCTTCTTGATCTTTTCGAATAATAGAGACACAAGCATACTTGAACTAGGCTGATGCACACCAGCCTACTGTTGGTGTGCATCAGCTCCATCGCAGATATGAACCTGTGTTTCTCCTTCACCAGCAGCAGTGCTGGCTACAGTAATTAGATCAAACACATAGCTACAGCCTGTCTCCAAAAACGTTTCATCCCTATCCAATTGATCAGTAAAATCTGTAGGCATCGGCGAAGGCTGGGCAAGAAGCCCACAACAAAGATAGAGATGAGACTGTCATGATTAGCGTTAGCCGAAGCGGAAGATAGGCGCAGCATATATTCGGCCCTATCGGCTATTTTGAAGGCCAGTCAATATCTGCACCAAGTTCCTGCCTAGAGGCCAGTATTTGCCCGAAACGCGTCAGTATGCAGAACCAAATCACACTCTGATTTCCGTTTCATGGGGCCTTTAAATGGTACTCCTACACTAAGTAGATATGTTATAAACATATGTGGCCTAAAACTTCTAAATCAGTGCAGATCTTTTTGTTCATTTTTCTTTTTTTGTTTTTATTTTGTATATATCAGACGGAAGTAATCAAGGGGCCTTGTGGCAGTGTGGGGATGACATTCAGACATGTCCCTGCCAGCGAGGGGGATGCGGTGCACGTAAGCATCGAGACAGTCACGCCCAACTCCCCAGCAGCCTTGGCAGACTTGCAGAGGGGTGATCGCCTCATCGCCATTGGAGGTCTGTGATGTGTCATTGTAAATTTTTTAAAAACTTTTGAAACTGTCATTCAACTCAGACAACTTAGTTCCTGTTTGCTTTTGTTGACAGGTGTCAAAGTGACATCCTCGGTTCAGGTGCCCAAACTGTTGAAGCAAGCTGGAGACAGGGTGGTGGTACTGTATGAGAGACCTGTTCGTCACCAGACTCCCTCATTTGGAAACCTCGGAACTCTTCAGGAAGGGTTTGGGCAGCTAGAGGAAACAGGTTTTATTACCCAGCCCGCGGCTTATGAGGAAGACCCAGCCCCTATCACGACCCTTTCTGACATATCCGACAACAAAGACATGGACTCTGAGTTTGAGGAGCTGATTGTGGACTCTAAACCTGTCCAGCCTGGTGGCCCTAACAGCAGTACCACAAATACCAGTGAAACTAAGGAAGATTCCTTACTTACAGTCAACCAAAGCCCCAAAAGGACTGTGGCTAACTTGGCCTCTAAGCCACTTGGTACCATATCCCCTATTCTCAATCGCAAGTTAAACCTGGTGGGTCTCCAGTCACCACTAAAGCCCCAGCCCAAAGAATCACCAAAGCCCTCACCACATAAGACCAGTAGTGATCCAGGGGAGGGTCTGCCACGCCCCAACATCCCTCCCCCACCTCCTCCTTCCCGACCCCCAGTGCCACCAAGACCTCAGATAAGGTTGACATCAGCCTCCTCAGAGACCAGTCTTTTGGAAAGCATTGATTCTGTTGCAACAACAAATGCAAATGTTGCTCCTACCATAATGACCACCATCAGCACTTCTGAAAAGTCTCCAGAAAAAGCTCCTCTCACCGGGGCCAATGAGGACAAGACCGCCACTGAGAAGATATGTGTTAAGCAGGCTGAGATGAAGCAGTCTATCAGGTCAGCAGAGTCTGTTGAGGAGTTGCCAGTCCCTTCCACTGGAAGCAGCATCAGCAAGAATGATCAAGCAAAGGACAAAACCTTGGAGAGCTCCTGCAGCACACGGGACAGTCTAGAGGACCACTCTTTCTGGGAATCCCCAGAAACCATGTTTCGTAACCAAACAGCCCGTTGGACAAATGCATCTGTAGTGTTTGAGGTGGAGAGCAACCATAAGTATCTTAATGTGGCCCTGTGGTGCAAAGATCCCTTTAAACTTGGCAGTTTATTGTGCCTGGGTCATGTCAGCCTCCAGCTGGAGCATTTAGCCCTGGAGTGTATGGCAACATCTTCAGCGGAGTACCAGAGCACCTTTCGGTTGGGGCCTCCAGAGCCAAAAGCTAATGTCAGCCGCACTGCTTTACGCAGCCTTAGCACCCACAAGGGCTTCAATGAGAAGCTGTGTTATGGAGATATTACTCTGAACTTTTGTAATTTAGCTGAGGGTGAGTTAGACTATCCAGGGGGTCCAGCAGAACGGGAGCGAGAGGGAAGTCTCCATGAAGAGGATCTAAGGGAGAAAGAGAAGGAGCACATCCCCACCGCACCACGTGATGACTTGGCCTATGGAGCCATGCAGTTGGTGGAAGTGCGTCACAACTTCCAGGACACCCAGTTCCAGAACCCTACCTGGTGTGAATATTGCAAGAAGAAGGTTTGGACTAAGGCAGCCTCTCAGTGTATGATCTGTACCTATGTTTGCCACAAGAAATGCCAGGAAAAGTGCCTAGCTGAGAATCCTTTCTGTGTGGCAGCGACTGAACGACGTGGAGCTGACCCTGAAGCCAAATCCACAATAAACCGGGCCACCACTGGCATAACGCGCCATATCATCAACACCAGTTCCCGCCTTCTTAACCTTCGCCAGGTGCCCAAAACTCGACTGGTTGAGCAGGTGACTGATGTGGTACCTGGGGTGGTAGAGCCCTCACCTAAGCATACCCCCAACACTTCAGACAATGAGAGTAGTGATACTGAAACTTACACCAGTGGTGCCAGCCCCTCAAAACAACCTGTCAGCAGTGGTAGCAGTAAACTTGTACGCAAGGAAGGTGGGTTGGATGACAGTGTGTTTATCGCTGTGAAGGAGATAGGCCGAGACCTGTACCGGGGGCTGCCCACAGATGAGCGCTCTCAGAAGCTCGAGTTAATGCTGGACAAGCTGCAGCAAGAAATTGACCAGGAGTTGGAGCACAACAACGCTCTGCTACTGGAGGAGAGAGAGGCTACAGATGCTAGGCGCAAGGCTTTGATTAGTGCCGCCCTGGCCAAGTCTGGGGAGAGGCTCCAAGCCCTCACCCTGCTTATGATCCACTACCGTGCAGGTATTGAGGACCTTGAGTCAGTGGAAAGCACCTCTCCTTCAGAGCAGCAAGGCTTCAAAGGCAAAGGAGAAGCCCTGGAAGAGGAGGCCCTGATGGGGACAGAGGTGTATGACAGTGACATGTGCAGCCCTGTGGAGGTGCAGCTGCTGGAAGACATTACTGAGGAACAAATCTGTGTGGAGGCACTTCACTGAATGAGACAAGAAAAGAGGAAGAGGAGGAAAAAGTGCTTTAGGGCTTGCGCCAGCAAAATCATGTTCTCCTTTGTTTTTTTTAATTGGGAAACATCAAAAATTCATTTTAAATATTGGAGATGTCGGGGTCTGTTGTTACATTCAAACGTTTTTTGATTTTACGTGAAAAAAGGATGGCTAAAGGAATTTCCTTCCTTAGGTAAGCCTGTTATCAATGTTATGATTTGCACAATGTATCAGAGTTTCCATGCTCTTGGTTTTTAAAGGGAAGCTTGAGAGCTGAACTCTTACCTGCCCTCAGTAGTGCTGCATGTGTATCTTACAGAGTTGTTTTTCTGTGGCTTCAAAATGTCATTGCTGGCGTTCAGTTCAGTTTGCTTTCTTGCTTGTAACTGTATTGACACAAGGACTTTAGAAAATGTGCACATTATGTGGTCTACTAATCTGAATCATCTTACCTATGGAGAAGGAAAATAACTGTTTAAAATGATTTTACTGTGAGTAATCAGTTCATATGAAGTTGAAAGATTTCATTTTTATAAGTGTGAATACTGCTAGGGAAAGCAGACATCCACCTCAGTGGAATGTGCAATGTGTCTAAGGACCCTGCAAGTGGTCATACTTACCCTTTGTTTTGAACACTTTTTTAATGTAATTACATGGATTTTATAAGTTGTTTATCCTGCTCACGAAGCCCTTTGGGATTTCAGGAGCTGTGTACTTACCAGTTAAAAAAAACAAAACAAAACATTGACAAAAAAACTTTTTCTATTGGTTTATTTGTTGAGGTAATTGTTCTGGGTTATAATTTAGGATCAAGTCTTTTTGTCTTGCCCAGTCACCATTTGTTCTATACATTTGATCAGTTTGTACTGCTCAGCTGTGACACATTGCTAAGTCAAGAGTTTAACTGATGCATTGTGAGAAGGGCACACAATTGACTTTTTTTTTCTTTTGATTAATTTTTGAATGAATTTTACCCAGAAGCTCTTATGAAGTTGGAGTTCTTCATCGTTTATTTATTTGATTTAATGCGTGTGTGTATGTGTGTATGAAGATGATTTTCATCCCTAAAAACTTGTGATTAAGAGCAGATAAATTGCCTTTGTGAGTTGTTCTCATGCTCAAGTGAGTTTATGTTTAGCTCTCTGTGTGTTTTTTTGTTTGGTTTTTTTTTGTATATACAGCTTTTGAACACTGCCTTCCACCATTTCACTGCAAAACATTAAGCATTAGTGTAGCCTGTGATTCTGTCAAAGCTAGCTACAGCTCCAAAGTGCTATCCAGTCCCGTCCTGTCTTTGGCTTTTTTACACCCTCAGAGAGCCGTAGGAAAAAAAATAGTTTGTCAGGAGGGATCTCTTTTTGGCGTTACCGTCTTCATCTTTATTTTATTCTGATGAGTTTCATATTGCATATTTTCAGTACAAATACAATTGTTTTAGTATTAGTTCATCAGTGGGTGGTGGAGTGTACGCAGCTTTATGCTTCTATATACCTTCCCTGTGGCTTGTTTAACAGCATTTTGGGAAAAATGGGGTTTGCCAAAATCCCAAAAATATGCTTAGAACAAAGTGCTAACAGCAGACTTGTCCAACAGTGAAGTCTCAGCTTTTCTAACTTAACATTTTCCAAACCATATGACAAGCCTTTTTATTCAGTGAACAGGTGTGCAGATGTTCAAAACGTCAAATTTTTTAAGAGCGTTTTTTTCTCTCCCAGCCTCCTCAAGCTTATTCAATCACTTTGAGCTGAGGTTGTTTGTAGGTGTGCCCTGTTCCCACTGGTACAGTTCATAGCATTGATACACAAAGGTCTAGGCTGTCATCATAGGAATATAGCACTCCCAGATAAGTGGGTATGTGGATGATTGATGCTTGATGATGTACTGAAAAAGTTGGTCACCTTGTTTGAGCATGTGAGAAGTGATGAGGAATGGCACACCAATAGTTTCTAGTGTTAAATAAATATTTGCTTTTTGCAGTATCATGTTACCTCATGGTCTGTAGCATGGCATCAGTAGCTGGTTTTTGGAGCCACAGCACTACAGCTAGGATTACAGATTTCTGGAGACATCTTTAGATTTTTTTTACATAAAATACAAAAAAAATCATGCTGATGTTAGATTTCACAAATACAAAAAAGTCAGTAAATAAAAAGTAAAAATAAATTAATCAATAAAAATAAGATATCACCTAAAATGCATTGAACACCAGTTAAGTGTGTTAGCTGAGATTTTTTTTTTCCTCTGAAAGGCTCGTCTAAGCCAATGGAACAAGTGATCAGCCAGACTCATGGGAAGCAAAGGCACTTTTCCTGTTCTTGTTGTTTTTTTGTTTTTTTTCTTTCCCCTCCCTGTGAAAGGTTTGTTGCTCATGTAGATGTTGGCTTGCCAGCTGCTGTACATGTCAATCTCTCTCTCTTCTGTGATTCCAGATTTTTTTGTGCAATATTTTTGTAGGTAATGAAGCTGATTAATCAGGAATGACTTCCCTTGTGTGTGATTTCTCTTCTTTTCTCATTAAAAATGTGTGTTCTGTGTTCCCATCTGTCTGGTAATGGTTTTTGGGGACCAATGAGAACCTGAAAGGAGTTCAGTATATAAAACCCTCTTTTTCTGAAAAGCACCACTTTTGCTGCTGCTGCTGTTGTTGCAATGTGCTCTTCCACAAAACTTATAATGACGTGCTTCTGCCCGCCTCAGCCCTGACCTTTAAACCTTTAAAACTGCCCACCATGGCTTTCAGCAGGTAAAGACAGTTCAATGATTTGTTTCTTTTTGTGTATGTGAGGGATGTTGTACACTGTTTTTGAGAAGGATCTTGTGATGAAGCTTTATTGTACATAACCTAAATAAACAAGCTCAAATGAGATTCCATCATTCTGTTTTTTGTTTATTCAGCTCACACAGGAGAACTTCAAAGGCACAAGCTGTGATCCAAATGTTAACAAGTCACTCCACCCGATAACTGAAACACAAAACTTGAACCTTTGACTTGTACAACATCTAATTCAATGTAAGGTCTTTGGACACAGGGACTAACATTAGACAACCACGGAAATGAACTGTTTATTTACATAAAAACTATTTGCCAACACAAAAGGAAAACAAGCCTGCAGCAGCTGGTTATTCTGCAAAAAATTAAAAAAAGTAGGTCACAGTGTCATCAGCAGAAATTTGCTCAGCAATAATTAAAGACGGCTACACCCCCTGCTTTGAAAAAAAAAAAAAAGTTCTGAACATTCTTTTAAAAGCTCTGTACAAACCTGGACCTGGTAAGTATTTGTTTTTAGTCTGAACATGGTACACATTTAATGAGCAAAACTGTACAACTCTGATTCCAAACAAGTTGGTAAACCGTAAAATGGACAAAACAAAATGCAGTCAAACCATTTACTGACTGTTTTTTAAGTGTTTAAGAGGCCATGTGTCATATCCTTTTTACATTTATGCATTTCAAAGTGGTGAATCTCTTCCAATTCTTGCTTGTGAAATACTAATTTTCAAAGATAAACCATTTAATATCCAATTATGATACTGTTACCTGTTACCAAATAACCTGTTCACCTGTGGAGTGTCCCAAACAGGTGTGTTTTCTTCTGCTTGCCCTGTCTTGTTGCCCCTTTCCCAACTTGTTTTTGTTGCTGGCAAGTATATATTTATTTTACAAAATGTACACACATACATATATATATCTATATATATATATATATCTATATATCTATATATATATATATATATATATATATATATAGGCTTTTGATTTCTCATTTGCACACAATACACAATAAAAAGCAAATTCAATAAAAAGCAAATTCTAACATCCTGATCTGTTTTTTCCTTTTTTTTTAACAGCAACTTTCTTTTTTAGATTGAAGTTGGGTTTTTTTTTATGTGAATTCCATGATAAACCAAAACCAATACTGCATTACCAGGTGCTCAGACTGAAAAAAACTTGTGAACAGAACACAAGGTGCTCTGTTGCTTCAGGTAAGACAATGTAATATGATTCAGGAGACTGAGTTCTATACGGGTTTATAGGCAAATGAGAAATCACAAGCCTGGATAGGTACAGCTTTTTTAAAAACACGTGTTTCACCGGCTATGGTTCCTTTTTCAGTTCAAACAGAGTTTTAATTGCTTCAGAAGAGATGCATGCAGCAGACCTCACCTCATCTCACACTGCTGTTTGACCTCCCTAACTTGTGTGATGCACTGAGCCCCAAGCCCATTTCTTCTAATCAAAGACAGGAATCTTTAAAAATGTATCAACTTTCAGTGGAACTTGACAGTAGGCCTGGGCAGTGTATCAGTATTGCATCATATCATGATATGAGACAAGATATCATGACAGATTTTGGATATCATTATATCGTGATATGGTGTAAGTTTTGTTTTTTCCTGGTTGAAAAGACTTCATTACAGTAACGTGACATGACTTTCTGAACTTGTCAGACTGTTCTTGCTGTTTTTTTCAATTAATCCTTGATCCACTAATCTGCACTACTGATGATTACTTATCAAAAAATGTCACTGGGTTAATATTTTGTGAAATCACCAATAGTCATCCTTACAATACTGTCTCAGTGTCGAGGTATTTGGTCAGATATACGGTGATATTTACTCACTTTGTCACCTTAGCTGCTTCCACTCCTTAGAATGCACAACAGTCAGTCACAACCTACATGATAATTATCAATATCGACTGATATGAAACTTCACTGTCGTGACAGGTTTTTCAGCTGTATCGCCCACTTGGCAATATAAAAAAGCGTCCTGACAGTGCAGTGGCCCACACTTGTACAGATCAAGACTTGCAGAAATTGTTTACCTTTTTTCTTCCCAATTGAATAATATACAACAGAAGTACATGATATTTCCTTCAAAGGTGTAAAAAGACAATCTGTAGACGCTTCCCTGCATGTAGGTTGCTGTGAGAAGCACAGTTGTCTGGGTTCTTTGTGAGGAGGAAGAGCAGGGGAGGTGCTGTGCGAGCATCTGCAGAGTAATTGAAGGCCAGTGTTGAGATGGACAGGCTGATTACACCGTGTCTTCTCCCACATTTCCCCATCATGGCAACTCACTCTTGTCACCCCACACAGGCAATCATGTCAGTATTTCTGTTACCGAACTGAATAGCATGTACATGGCTGATTCATATTTTCATGGTACATATACACGTTACTATTCTGTTAACTCCAAAACATCAGGTAAATAAGAGAGAGCACTTGAAGTAACATCAGCCGCTCTTAATGCTCAGTGTTTAAATACACCAAAAGTTAATGATGCTGATAATCCAGCTGTCTCTATCAACTGTTTGTGTTGTCATTTTGAGGAGAGAACAGTTTTTTCATAGTTAACCCACATTTAATAAGATATGGCCTTTTCAGAAGTATGAAAAACTGCTAACATCCAGTCAAAGATGTATATGGAAGAAGGTGCACTGACGTGGGCACTGAATATTCGCAGTAGATTTAAATGAACAAGACTTCAGAAACTGTTGGTATCCTTGAACAACTCACACCATTGTTGCAAAAACGATGACCACTCCAGAGGAGGGTTTGGTGTGTCGGTCCCTGCTCAGTCTGACGATATTTACTTTCTGATTAACTGTTTCTCTTGGTTTTGTATAGCCAGGAAGCTACTTAAGCACTTTCAAACTTAAGCCTAAGTTCAGTACAGTTTTCACTCAACACTACATGTGACACAACATTCTGAACATTACAATAAATTCTGAACACAATGCAGTATAAAAACAAACCCGTTTTGACTGGAATTATCCAGGTACTTCTAAAAAGCACAGCAACACCAAGATGAAAATATTCCATTCATCCATTAAGTTTATGAAAAGAAATAATCACTTTGTCATCTATCTATCTATCTATCTGTCCATCCATCCATCATCTCCTCCATCTAAGGATACTTAGCTTAGCTTTGAACTTGCTTGATTTGCATCCAGCTGTACACTTTGTACTATTGGTGGACTGTGGTAGCTGAACAGTTGGATCAAAACAGAAATAGTGATTTTCAAAGAAGAGTAAGACATGAATGTCACTGTATTAGTTTGAATTTGATTTTTTTGGATGTCAAGCTGCTAATTCAGAATAACAGACAGCCTGGGCTAGCAGCTGTCCCACAAGCCTCTGTAATTCACTTAAATCTCTCTTTTAGCATCATTGTCTCTGAAAAATGATACATTATGGGATCCACTGCGTATATTCTGAGAAAATTAATCATGTATAGCAGAACTTTAGATTTTAAAAATGTCATTTTCTGCCAGTGTTAAACATCTAAACATCTGTTAGCATACAAATTAGACTATAGTTCCCACAGCGTTTTATCACTGCAACAACATGTATAATGCTGTGACTGTAGACGCTGGTTTCTCTCTTATCTTGGAAACAGTCTATTCTAATTTTTATCTTTCCAGCTTTTAGTTGCAAAGATACCACACTAGAGGGAGAACCGCAAGCAGAAACTGAGAGAGACAGAATGATTTACCACCGTAAGATAAAACCTCTAGAAATACAGAGTGACACAGTACGAGAACATGTCTGAAAGCTAAAGTTCCAGTTTCACTTTAAGTAGATAAGGTTAAGTATGAAGCTATGTGGAAGGATTTTGTTGATGTTTGTTTTATTTCCCTCTTGTGTTGCTTCGCCAGTTTTTTTCTTTCTCTTCAGTTTCCAGCTATGAGCAGCTCCTCACTGCATTAAGGACGAACACATCCATTATGTTGGCCCTCATTATCCAGCTATTACTGTCCTAATGTAAGCTTTATAACACTGTACTATTGCAACAATACTGAACTAATGTAAGGCTTTCAAAAGTTAGCAATATATCAACAAGGACTAAAACAATCGTATTTGGCTGTATAAACTGTGTTATTGTTATTGTCATGACTTTTGTTATTATTTTTTTCTGTTTAATATGTGTGCAGTAAACAGATCCATTGTAGAAAAGGGAAGGAAAGACTGAAGTACAAGAAAAGCACCTTTGACCTAAAAAAGTTTCATCTCTGAAAACGAAAGGCGAACATTGGCTTCAGCTGTGTAAACGCATCGATAAGGCTGATACTGGTGTTCTAGTAAACATCAGGTTTCAGATCAATATCATCTGATATGACAGAGATAATGGAGAATACAGCAGAATCCAAATTGTACAAATGATCCTGATTATTCTTTTTTTCCCCCCTTTTATTAATTTTATGATTGATGCAAATGTGACAGTTGAAAAAGAGGAACAGTTGTCCAGATTATCAGTTGGATTAGAATACTGGTTCTCACTGTCTCACTTTGCTAATTAAAATATTAAAGGCTTTTCTCTCCATCAAGAACACATTTGTGGTGAAAACAATGGAAATACTTTTTATGTCTTATGTTTCTGTTTTTGAATGGATTTGATAGAAACACTAAATATACCTTAACGATAGCTCGACTTAAGGAATAGTTAGACATTTTTGGAAACATGCTGTTTCACTGTCTTACTGACAGTTTGATGAGAATATCGATACCACCAAGCTTCATGTTTGTAATACGTAGTTTGAACCTCCACAGTCCAAAAAAATTTCAAATTATTCCTTTAGAATAGATTCACATTGATGAAACCTTAGACACACTAATAGGCCAACATGTCATGACGTACGTGCAGGTGTTAAGTAATATCATAATGATGGCTCAGGGCAGAAACACACAGAAAGTGGCGAGGTCACCACAAAATGGTGACACCTCGCCAACTCAGCTGCCAGTGGCTAGATCCACTGAGCTGTCAATCAAAGTGCAGTTCACAGCTGTGGTTGCTTTTTTGTCTGATTCATATCAGACACATCCACCAGCAGAGGCTGCAAGTAGGTGTTAAATAAATGAAAATAATAAGCTGCAAATTTCACTAAAATATTTGCAATAAAAATGTGATAGGTCATGGCTGTCACAGTTCATTTATTTGAACTTTGTCCCCACACCTGCCCAGCTCTTACTGCTGGCTATGCTGCGTCCTGTGAGGGTTTCAGTGTTTATCAGCTCTCTGTTTCCAATGTGTTTCTACCACAAGTCACTATTAGTGTCCACATAAGCAATATACACACCAGGACACTGAACATAATGTGAATGAAACATAGTTGTTATTAACATTATGAATACCACCTGTGCTTTTTTTCTAAAAAAAATGGAAACAGTCTAATGCTTTCTCTGTTTTTGGCATATTTACTCAAAATTGATGGAAGAAAAACAGATTGCAGTACAATATCTTAGGATTTTATTACTGCTTTTTTTCCCTGGGTCGTGACTGGAAACCATTTATCCATCCGTTTAACTGTTGTGAATTTAAGGTGAACACCATCACGGTCAAAGGAGGGGAGAGAAGGTTTAAAACTTTAAAACTAGAGCTATCTCTAGAACTCAGACTGCACCTGATACTCACAACATAAGTTTTTTTGATGTTTTTCCCTGTAGAGCTGACCAGAATAACTCTATCACTGTTAAAGGCATCGTCAAGACTCTGCTACCACAGCAGACCAGCCAACTTTTGTAGCAAAATCAACTTATTGTCATGGAATTAGAGTCAATAAAGGATTTTGTCATAAAGGAAGATGAAATCTGTGAGTCTTTTGCTTCAAATCCAATTTCGGTGACCTTTGACACACAAATTCCTGTCATTTACAGAGATCAAATCGTCTGGGCAGGACTGACTTTTGAGGAAATTGGAGCTGGAGATTTATATTAGCTGTTACATAAACATTTACCATTTTAAAGCCTTGCTGAAATGTAAACTGCTCCACAAAAAAGTCATGGTTTGCAAATTTTGACAGCATTGAAGCATAATGCTGCTTTGGACTCATGTCTGTTGATGGAGTGGTATACCATGCATAACTGGCCATAAGATCTCCACAGCAAAGATAGAGTTCTTCTGAAAATTAGCATGGGAGCTTTTAGTGTATTTTAACTTTGGGTACAATTTTTTGGTGGTGATACTCCACCACACAGACAGACACACCCAGTCACTATGACAACAGAATTAATAAAAAGAAGGAAATTTAAAAAAGACTGAATTATCTGTCACCTACTACAACACTCACATTATGAATACAGTATAGTGTTTTATTAGAATAACAACAGCTTCATGTCACTTGTTTCTCATCAATGTTAAGCTACTATGATAGTCTACACTTGTTACATTGTACACATCAAAAGCCAGAAGATAACACACTGAAAGATTTTTCATGTGGAAATATTGCAGTGTCAGTCTGCAGTTTAACACTGATGGAGAAAACATCAAAGCAAAATGTGACAAGACTCTGCTGTTGCACTGATGGAATCAGTCAAAATGTTCAAGTTGTCTTTATCAATTGAATTTATCACAGAAGGATGAAGAAACGGCAACTGTTTGAAAATTTACAGTTAATGATTTATTAAATAAAAACGTTAAACACAGCAATTTTAATTTTTCTTTTTTCTCAAGTTGCCAAAAAAAAAAAAAAAAAAAAAAGCATGAAAAAACAAAAGTTCGCTCTGTTCTTCTTTGGAGGATATATTGTGTTTTAGAATATATTCCTGTTCCTTTTCTTGAGCAGCTCAAATGTGTTGACATGTAGGTTAGCCTGAGCTGGGGCTCTACTTCCTGTAACTGTCTGAATGCAAAGGACATGACAGATAGATATGGTCAACCTCCCTGCCCGGATTTTAAACAGAAAACAGTTTTTAATATACCTCACAATTACAATACCAACTCGCACGACAACACCTGCTGAAAAGACTCTTGACAGTATTGTGGACATGCAGTAGATAAAAATTAAATTTTAATGGCTGACATATGAATTAAGACAGATTTATATTCCAAACAAACCAGCAAAGCATACATGTTGTTCAGCCCAACCCCTTTTTTTTGTGTGGAACCTAACCAGGCCTTCACCATTACCCACAGAAATAAAATGTTTCAATAAATAATAATAAATAATAATTAATAAATGTAAGGATTTAAGATGGTTTGTAGAGATATAATGCCAACAATAATTCTGGTGATTAGGTCATGCTGCTCAGCACACTGCCCAAAAAGTGCTTTTTGACACATCTTTACTGAATAAGGCTGTTGGCTAAAAAAATATCTCTTACACAATGCACTTGCAACCACAGATCAAGAACAACTTTGGTTTGCTCCAGTAAAACTGCTAAGAGGACACTGAACAGTGAGGACTGAACGCAGGACATTCACATTGAAATATTTCGACTGCTTTTTTTGTTGCTTTTTTTCTTTTGTATTCCTTTTTTTTTTTTTTACAACAAAAATAGATCCTCTGAGGGGTTAACCTGCACGGCTGGTGTCCTGTTAATCATAATCGTCGTATTCTGGTTCCATATTTTCACCCTGGTAGCGCATTTCCTGTGTGGAGTAGGACCTTGTCTTCATTGAACAGTTGGTGTCCATCAAAATTGCCTGAAAAGAAAATTGTTGGAAAATGTTTCTTCCACATGTCAAAGTTCCACGAGTAAAAGACCTTTTAGGGTACTAATTATTTTATCAAATGCAGTTTTTAGATGGGACGGGTCTGGAATGGTGTTTGGTTACTTGCTTGACTAACTCTGTCAAAATCAGAAACTGAACATAATTTATTAATGCTGT
>JAPQLA010000003.1:1766746-1779483 GCA_029822935.1 Naso vlamingii | reverse complement strand
AGTTGCGTAAGGAAGGTTATTTGGAAAACAATCACAGATAACTGTTTAGTGTTTAAAACGCGCAGAGGAACACTGTACGACAGACTCAGACAAGTCAAAACCGGTTTATGATGGAACTATCGGTCTGTGAGATACAGACCGCAGCTCTGCTGTTGTATTATAAAATGAATGATGAAATCGATGTATGAAATGAATGAGTCAATCGATGTATTTTGTGGGAAATAGGGGCAGGACTCTGATCAGCTATTAGTTTCTCCCATACCCTTTTCGGTTATGTGCTATATTGTAAATGCTGAAATTGTGTGTGATGAAGTATGATTATATGAACATGCCCGAAATAAATAAATAAATTAAAAAAAAATAATAAATAAATAAAAAATAATTACTATTTTTTTAGTTTTGCTGCTTGCTGCAATGATATTACTGAAAAATTTTGAAATGATTGAAAGTGGCCTCTCTAATCTTCAAAGAAAAATTGTTAGAAAACACTCATACATCAATACAATGCATAACAAAGAAGTCACCTTAAAGGTGGTGCTACTCGACATGATTTAAAAAGCAACAGCCCACCATGAGATGCTGAAATGTGGATCCACACAGCTGCAGGTCTTTAAATCTGAGAAAATTTGGGTGGGTGTCCCATCGGTGATATCAGAGCCAATCCCCGCATCTCTGAAAATGTTGCACCAAACTTGTTTCAACAATGGGGAGTCAGACAACCAGCCTGAGACATTTGTATGTCGGCCTCCTCTGGGTCCAGCAACTATTCCACCCCTCATCAGCTGCAGCATCCACCTTTCCGTGCCCAAGACTGAAAGTGAGCAATGGGTTTTTGCAGATAGGGCACAGTTATTCCAAAATGACGGACTCTTAATTTTATGGCGTATTGTCCAAATGTTGTATGTTAATAAAAAAGATGTATGTCAACTGTAGGCTAATGCAAATGCATCTCCAATCCAGATACAACAACTCTGAGGGGGCTAATGTGCAATTACCACTCTGTCGAGGCCCATCACAAGTTATTTAAGTTAACCAGCCAATATCTGCATGTAACAACTGACCATGGCCTCAGTGTTTATTTTAAAGTAAGCGGAGCAGACATAGCTCTGTGCTTTTTAAACTGTGAGGGGTTTAATATTAACAGGGAATGAGAACATTTGAACAGTTTTGCCCAAAGCATAACGTTACACTTTCCAGTGTATGGTTTTGGAAAGTTAAAGAACATATATCTACTTTGAGTAGTACAAGTGTCACCACTAAAAGTGCCTTAGGCTCAACATTAGTTATAAGAGGCTTGAAATCCACAGAACCAGCCTGAAGTAGAAGACAATCTAAAAAGCTCCCATGAGTTTCAGTAAAGCAAGCATAGGTAGTTTTCAAACCCTGCGGTGCTGTAACCCTGAGCAGATGCTACGCTATGATTGTCCAGTTTGCATTCGGGGCGGAACTTAGCAAAGGTGGTGGTAAAAAATGGATGCACATAAGAGGAAGAGGATGTGACATTATGTAGAGCAGGAAGGAGTGCAACTGAACAGCAACCAGATCTCAATGCGGACAATAGTGACAAAAATATAAATACCAGGGTAAATGTATGTGGTCAAGTACTACCCAACTGCAAGCCAATCAGAAAAAACGCATTTAAAGCCAGGCGTAAAAGGGGACAAAGTCTGTGAACATGTAATGGCAGACTAAGACATTGGACTCTGAGTTTTGGAGTCAACAGGCTCACATGTGAGTTGTGGATCCCCCAGGCCATCATCTGGGTTGTTAGGGTTTGGTGGGTACAGGTGTGAATAGGTGTTAAGCTGCCTGGGGAGGGAACTCAGAACCGCATTACTGGGCGATAAGTGGTTTTGTAAGCAAACTCCACTGTGTTATGATGGTCATTCCAGTTTGAAGTAGCTTCTTTCACGTTTCTCTCCTCTTTCAATCCATCTCTCCCCTCCAGCCAAGATGTGTACATTGCTGTCCTCAAAGTCGAAGAAATGTCCCTTTTCCTGTGGATGTAACTGGACTGCTGAGTCTTGACCTGAGGAGTTGGCTTTCCTGTGCTGTACCATGCACTTATGGAGTGGGGTTTTTTTTGTTTCCTAAATGTAGAAATTTGTGCAATTCCAGCAGCATTGAACTACATAAACAACATTACTTTGCTTAATAGGGTTGGGCATCTTTTGTGTGAGGCCAATATAATACGTAGCTTGATACACTGTCAAGAAACCGATGTGTGTGTCCGAGTATCAATACGAATCGGTTAATCTTTCCATCCCTACTGCTTAAGCCTGTGTTTTGTCCTTAGGGTGACACTGAGGCAAAAGCTTCTCCAAGAAACTCAGAAAAGTCCAGCTGCCTATTAATTTTCACAGAATAGATGTTACATAATTGTCACATCCTGCAGGACTCTGTGTGCTTTGGGCCTTCTAGTCAATATTCAGTTCATTTTCTGTTTTGTTTTGAAATATGTTGTTCTTGTATACTGCCACCTTTCCTTTCTTAGTTTGACCCACTTCAGTTGATTGCCTCAAGTTTTAGTGTTGTATGTTGTTTTACTCACCTGTGTTTAGTTTATCAGTCTCAGTGTATTTATAGTCAGTGTCTTTTTAGTAGTCAGTCCGTCTGTTGTTGCTCCTTGGTCCTGTTGTTTTCCTTCCTGCGCCTGTTCCCTGAGCTCCTCTTGTCTTCCTGTTTTGTAGTTAATTTTTTTTCTCACTTGTGGTTTCTTGTTTTGTTTCCTGTTTCATTTTGTTGGACTTTTTTTGCCAACCTTTTTTCTCACATTCTGCATTTTGGTTTTTTGGATTTTTCTACTTTGTTTCGATCAGCCAATCATTAAAGCTCAGCTTTTGTTGAATTACCTTTTAGTTTATGTGTCTGGCATTTTGGGTCCTCCTTTTGTTTAAATGGTGACGGTGCAATCATGACAACAAACTGCACATAATATGTCACAGCTTCGGTATGAGCTATTTGGCTTTGACATACTGAACATGTATTCTTTCATTTTTTGGACATTTTCTGGACAGTTCTTTGAGCAGCTGAGCCGATGTATAACTTCTGAACACAGTTGGCTTGCTGGTCTGTTTAAAACATCTTTGCCATACAGGCTTTGTAGTGTCCGTGAGTTGACTGTCAGCAACGTAACTTAAGTGAAATAATGCTGTATTTTGCTATGTGCATCTGCTTGGTCAACAAGCCATGGATAGTTGGGAAGATGTCTGAAACTGCTCAAGCTCTGCTTCTCACAGGAAGCAGACTGGCAAGCAAGCAAATGTTTGGCACACCCACAATGCCTGGTGGGAGTGACTGTGGAGCACACACAAACACACACATCGCCTTCAGGGAGTGAAAGCAGAGCAATGAACGGCTATGCACACACATGGAGAAGCACAGCTCTTATTAAACACTGTCATTCATGAAGTATTGTCAAAGTAAAAGAAAAAGAAAGAAAAAAGAAAAAGGTGGTATTGTATCGTTTTAAACAGCTGGTTACCACGCTACTTTTTTAGTATCGGTATGCTGTTCAACACTTCTTGGCACATAATGGACCTCGGAGTGCCTGCGGGAGCTCTGGTCATCATGGTGGTTGCCCTTTGGATTATTCTGTTTGTTCTAAACCTGAACCTGTTTTAGAATTAGCTGCTAAGAAGTAGCAGTCTAGAAAGAAATGCTCAGGTCGCCACGGTCAAGGCTCTCTGCTGCCTAGCTCCTCCCCATCACCGCTGTTCAGCTCCTCAGCCTCACTGCTCCCAAGTGCCATGGAGGTCCAGCTGCCCAGCACCGTGAAGGTCCAGCCGCACAGCAACCCAGAGCCTAAGCTGGGTTGCTACGACTGAGCAACAGCAGTCCTCAGAACATGCTTATCCTGAGACTGTGTTTCAGCAGCCTCCTCCAATCACTCCTGAGCTGCTGCGGCCATCTACTGTCCATGCTGGGCCACCGCAGCAATCCTGTGCTCCCGCTGGGCCACTGCAGCAATCCTGTGCTCCCGCTGGGCCAATGCAGCAATCCTGTGCTCCTGCTAGGCCACTGCAGCAATGTCCTGCTTCTGAGCTGCCACAGTCCTGTCCCTGCCTGCCTGACGTCATGGAGTAACTGGTCCTTAGGTTCCTGTTAAACTGTTTTCTGTGGCTACCAAATTAACCGAACTCCAGTTCTCCCTGTAGGACCAATTCCTCACTCTCTGATTCTCCCATGGCTCCACCTCCTGAATCTGATGCATTGCCTAAGACTCTGCCTCTGAAGTCTGCTACATCCCCCGTGGTTTTGCCTCTGGAATTGGTATTACTCCCAGTGGTCCAGCTTCCAGTATCTCCACTAGCCAGTGCACCAGCCAACAACCTGCCAGGCCTTCCAGACCTCCTAGACCCTCCAGACCTCCCAGACATTCTAGATCTTGTAGACCCTGCAGACTTCCTAGACTCTCCAGACCTTCTGGCCCTTCCAGATTCTCTAGACCTCCAGCGTGCTATCCCTACCAATTCCAAGTCAAACTTTCGGCTGCCAGTACTGCAAGGGAGGCTTCTTCCCATGTCCGAATGGCAGCCATCCCTGGTGGGTCCATATCAGCTTCCTGATTCTCTGTCTTCAGTGGTCCAACAGCGGGTTCCCCGACCATATGTCTCCTGCTCAGCTGTCCTGCTGCCAGCGTGCACTCTGGCTGTCCTGTCCCCAGCCTGCAGTCTGACTGTCCTACCACTGGCTTGCACTCCAGCTGTCCCGTAACAAGGCTTCAGCCAGGCAACTCTGCCACCAGGCCTCAGCTCTGCACATTTGCTGCCAGGCTTTAGTCTCGCACCTTAGCCACAAACCTCCAGCCCTGCACTCCAACAGCAGGCCTCCAGCCCTGCACTCCTATTGACATCCTCCAGTCCTTCATCTCTGTCGCCGGATTCCAGTCCTGCACCTCTGTCATCGGCGTCAAGCTCAGCACTCCTGTTTCCAGTCTCTAGTCCTGCCCTCCTAACACCAGCCATCTGCATGAAGCCCTAGCCTTTTGTCTCTAGTCCTGTGCTCTCACTGCTTGACTCCAGTCCATGGTTTTTCACCCTGTCACAGCTGGCCTCCAGGCCATCCTGAGCACGTCCATCTTTGTGGTCGGCCTCCAGGTCGGCCTCCAAAGGGCCTCGATCTTTGCAGCCAGCCTCCAGGTCATTCTCCAGTGGGGTCATGCCTCTGCTGCCAGTCTCTAGGTTGGACTCCTGAGGGCTCCAGTCTCCTAACCAACCAACCTGAGGGCTTTCACCGCCATCCTCGCTCCCCTGAAGGTTTTCACCTTTGTCCATGTTCCCCTGAGGAGTCCCACCTTCTTCAGTATCTCTCAAGTCATTCTCTGGACCTGCACTTTCCCCTTGCTGTGCCCTCTGGCTGTCTGCCTGGGGTTTTTCTGCTTGGTTCCATCCTGTCCTCGAGACTTCCTCCTGAAGTCCCCTGCTGTGCCCCTTTTCAGCCCATTAAATGTTTGCCTAGGGCTCCTGGCTCTGCTTCTTTCCAGCCCCCAGGCCATCCACCTCAACTTCCTGGCTCTGACTTTATCCAGCCTTATTTCCACTGAGGGGTGCTGCACGGCTACATTTAACTCTATGAAGTATTTTGAATCGTATATTTTTATGCTTGACAGAGTTATGTAAAGTCCCCTTACTCAACGTCAATGACATATTAATGAACAGCTTAAATTTAACCAACATATATCAATGATGTTATTACGCCAATTGGATTGTTGTCTTGTTTTGGTTGCTTTTGGTTTTTAATTGCACACTTCTTCCACCTCTGTGTTATTTATTGTATTTGCTTCCTGTGAATTATTTTCTGAAATAATTATTTACATGGACTCAACACTGGACAAATGTCAAGACAGTTGGAATCTGAACAAAGAAAATGTCAAATGTAAAAATGTGAAAGTCATAATGTGTGATTGCTTTTACAATTTTGCACTTTTCCTGTCAGCATAACAGTTATATTGTTTATCATGGTTCTTAATTGGTTGATGGTATTACTAAGCTTCAAAACACATTCTGAATGTACAAACTATGATTCTTTTTAAAAGTAAGTCATGTACAAACAGAAATACTAGATGTAGTGTAGAATAAAGGCTTCAAAAAAACGGACCCACAAACACAAAAAAACTGTAAAAATTCATTTGGAGGAACGGAAGCAGATATCACATCCACAGTGGGACAGAGTGACAAAGACAGAGAGTAGATAAGGATAATTTCCCTCCCTACCTCCCCATCTTGTGTGCCAACGTGCCAAAGATGTTGGTTCCAATAAGGTAGGAGATGGATGCTGGTAAGAAAGCAATGCCTGGGCCACAAATAAACACAAGGGAGAGATGAGAAACTGAAGGTGTGGGCAGGCTTTCTAAGATAAGCAGATCTTTATCAGTGACTCATCACAAAGCTGCTGTACATCTTCTATTGTCTGTAATGAAGACTTGTGCTTTCCACCTGCCAGCATATGACACCCTAATATCCTGTTTCCCAGTCATCCTTTTTTATCTGACTGAGGCTTTATATACAACAGACTGGATGAACTAACTAATAACACCAAAGACTGCAGGAAGCCTCTGTATAGAAAATATCAGGATGGAGGAGTGACACTTTGCCATTACGTGAAAATAAAAAAGATATGAATAAATCAAATGAAAAATCTGGAACAGTTACTGATGATATTTTAGAAATAATAAAACAGTAACCACAAAAACTGACCATTGACCTTACGTGACAGTGAGCCAGATGTCAGTTTGCATAGAGCTTTCAGAAAAATGCTCAAAATAAACTGTAATTAGGTTGTGGATAACAGATGTGTGTTAAAACTGTAAACTGCACACATAGTTTAGCTCAAATCTAATCAACGTTTGAAATTCGAAATCTGGCAACATTACAGCACAGACACATAAAATTTTTTCACTGCAAGGTATTTGGTTAGGCCTATATCTGAACACTGGTTCACCTTTTCGAACACAAAAAACATCTTAGCAAACGTACTGCAGGACAAAAAGGACCTAAAATCAAGCTTAATTTTGATACTTTATAATGAGCCATAACCTTTGCTTACATCAACCCATAAACTCTTGCTGCATACCTATAGATTTTAAGTGCACTATCGTACGTATAATGTGTATCTGAACAGTACGAAATAGAGCTTTGTAAATACCTAGCTGCCATTTCTTGGCACACATGGTCTCCATCATCCAGATTGGCAGTGTTGGCTCCATCATAGCAATAGCCATATTTCCAAAACAAATGGCACCTGGAAAGGAAAATTGAGGATAAGATGCAATGTAAACAAGGGTTTGATTTTGATGTTACCTCCTTCTTATTAATATTCCTTCATTCCTAACTGCCTGCACATATACACAAACATGACCTGCTCATGTTACCGTGTTGTTACAGGTCGGGGCTCACTCACACTCATGCAACATACATTTCTATTACTCTACTTAGGAGGACCATATAGAGACCAAATTTAGTCCCTAGCCTTAATTTAAAAATACACTTCTAAAATGTTCTTTCCCACTTGAAATCTAAGACTTGAATACAGTATTTGTTGCAAGTAATCTAAACCTCCGCAGAGACTGTTCAATTTTAGTGGGTGTGTTTGCCTCTGAAAGCACCAGATCTGTTGTCAAGTGGAAGACACTTAGGAATTTTATAGTCCTATTAGGCAGTGGCACCAGCAGGATTATATTTCATAGTACGCACATGAACCACCCACCAGCTCGTTGTATACCTTCAACACCTTGGTTCCCACTGGGAACACTGTTACTGTCAGTAACTGTGTTCCTTGTTTTTTATGCTGGTGTGGCATAACTTACACTGATCACATTAATGTTACTAGCCCAGTGGCGCCTCAACGTCATTTTGCCTTTTTTAAAACCAATAACGTTACTGTCGGACGGACTCATGCTCTTGCATCTGTGCAGCATAGGGATGGAACGGTTTATGAAAACCGTCTGAACTGTTCGGTTCGACTGTCTCGGTTCTGTTCGCATGTGTTGCGTTCGGTTCATAAGCACGAGCTGCTCCTTTTTCTTATTATGCTTTTTCTCATAGGCGAAGCGTTTACACTCCAGAGCAGCAGGTGGCGGTACTGCGCCTAAAGCCAACCGCCCGTAGTAAACAAGAAGAAGAAAGGAAGCAGTGTAGCCTGGTGTAGCAGATAGTAGATAGACAGATAGCATTTAGAGTGACCTACAATGACGGCGGTAAGAAAGTTGTTGACAAAAGTGCAACAGTGTGCAAGCATTGCGCAACATGTGTTGTTTATGCTAACAGCAACACGACCAACATGTCAGCTCATCTGCGGAGACATCATCCCAGTGAGACAATTGGCAGCGCAAGGAGGAGTGGGAGAGAGTCGACAGGGCAACTGCTACTCCCCGCAGCTTTTAAACAGCCATTCAGTGATGAGTCAGACAGGGCGAAAAGCATAACTAAAGGAGTGGGATATTAAATAGCCAAAGATATGCAGCCTTATTCCGTAGTGGAGGATGCAGGATTTTGCTCAATGATAAAAACACTGGAGCTGCGATATAAAATCCCCTCCCGCAAACACTTCAGCAACACGGTAATTCCCACACTGTATGAAGAGACCCGACGAGGAATTGTTAAAGAGTTGTCTGACACAGCCTATATAGCGCTAACTAGTGATGGGTGGACCTCCAGGGCTACTGAAAGTTTCCTGACTGTGACTGCCTACATTACCTCAGAATGGGAGATGAAAAGCTCAGTTTTGCAGATGCGCCCTCTTTATGAGAGCCATACAAGCGAGCATCTCTCTGAAGCACTGACAGAAGCAGTAACAGAATGGAAGTTGCAGAGGGGCAGCAGCACAATCCCTGTTACTACAGACAATGCTAAAAATATGGTGAATGCAGTCAATGCAACAGCTGGACTGGGGCCACAAATTGGCTGCTTTGCACATACTGTCAATCTTGCAGCCAAGAGTGCAGTCTCAATAAACCAGGTATCCCAACTCCTGGGGAAGATTAGGAAGGTGGTAACATTTTTCCATCGGGGCACAACAGCCACTCATGCCCTAAAAAACAAACAGGAGATGCTAAAATTGCCAGTTCACAAACTAATACATGATGTCCCAACCCGTTGAAACACATCGTATGACATGCTGGAGCGTTATATGGAACAGCAGGCTTCCATCTATTCTGCTCTGATGGACAAGGATGTGAAGAAAAATGTCAAAGACATTGCTGTTTTGACTGACAGTGAGGCAAAACTGGCAGAGGACCTAATCAAGATTCTTAGACCTCTGAAGAATGTGAAAACGCTCATGAGCACGGAGACATCCCCTTCAGTGTCCATGATCATCCCTCTGCAGAAGATGATACTAAAATCCATGATACCCAGTGATGAGGACAGCTCCACCATCAAAGATGCTAAGGCAGCCATCACTAAAAACCTGGAAGACAGATACAGGGACCCTGATCTTCAGGACTATCTGCACAGAAGCACAGCCCTGGATCCAAGATTTAAGTCCCTGCCCTACCTGGAAGAAGACTCTTTTCAGACAATATACAGTGTTGCAGTGGCGTCAATTCAGCCAAAGCTAAGGTATGGCAAGGTTACTAGTCACATGACTTAACTACAGTATCAATCAACATACATGCCCAGCAAATAATCATCACAAAAGTCTATGTAGCTTATCTGTGTGGTTAGGAAAATTTGAACTTTTTCAAATGCAGTCTCACTCACATCCCGCTAACGTAAATGCACACAAACACTTAACTACGTGTTGATCAATTAAGTCAAATGCGCCTCTACGCATCCGTTTTCAGCACCATGGATAGCAAGCGGCAGGGTTAGAGGGCAGTAATTCTGACAAACGCAATTTCACTCATTCTGTTCACTTCATTCACTATGCAATTGCAACAATATCACGTGAACATACCAGTCAAACTTAAAACAGTTAAAGTCCAAATGCAAAAAGGAGAGGGAGGGAGAGAGAGGAAGAGAGAAAGAGAGAGAGAAATCATATTTCCCTTAAACAGATTTATAAGAGGTTCGGGTGATGTGGTATCTTACCTTAAGATGAACTTGCATTATAATTAATCCATCAGTGGATAACGCCGAGGTCTCAAACCGGCAAAGTCATTAACAAGTTCATCTGGGTCCAGTGATTTCACGACAGCAGGCTCAATAGCCATTAACATTAGGTGCGTCAGTCTGTCATCGCCCATAGTGGTCCTCAGGTACGTTTTTACTCATTTTAAAACGGAAAAAATCTCTCGTTTGATGCAGTGGAAACTGGTATTGTTGCTGCAATCTGAAATAGTTTTATCACCTCTGAAAAGGCAACAGGCATGGTGTTGAGTTGTGTCAGAGCCAACATGATGGTTTTCTCCTACTCCACGTCCTTCATCTCAAGTTCAAGGAAAGCTTTTGCTGTGTGACATTGGGAACTGAGAAGGGTGGTGTCGATCAGTTTGTCATACAGTTGTGTAAACTGTTCCATTTTAACTACATCCATGAAATGGGGGAGATGGACAATCGAATGCCTGGATAGCATTAAGTAGCTCATCATTATCTGTAAATCGTCGATCTAACTCAGAGATGAAGCGGTCCAGTGTTTCAAAGTATAGTCTTTTTTCTTGGTCATCTCCTGTGTGTCTCTGGCCACTGGATGATCTGACAATAAACCCTGCCAAGGCTTTGGACACACTCCGTGCTCTTGCTGGTCGCAGGGGGGCAGTGTCACTGCTTGGGAGGCCGAGCTCTGTGGAAAATGCCTTGGCTCTGCTCAGTGTGTCCTGGTACTCTTTATCTGACCTCATCTTTTCCAGCTGGGTCTTAGTACTCCGTATGAGATTGGAAGCCATCGTGATTGCAATGTATTTTGTCTGAAGCTGTTCAGACAACTGTCAGCATATTCGACCGAAGTCCAGCTGCTTCAGTTGAACCCTCTGCATGAGCGTCAATAGTGGCATCTAACACAGCTAGTATAGCCTCGTAGCGCAGTTCAATCTTCTGTAGAGCCCTGTACCAGTACAGCCACCGAGTGGGACAGGTGCGCTCCAAGTGCAGTACTTTGTTGTACCCTAACTTCTTTTGAGCCTCAATGAAAAGCATGTGTCTGGTATTGCTATTTGCAATAAAAGTATATAGTGTTTTAACAACACTAAAAAACCCTGCCATCTCAGGTATTTCAGTAATCGAGCTCACGAGCACAAGATTTAGTCTATGTGCATGACAGTGTATATACGCTGCATGCGGCACTTTTTCACGTATTACAGCCTGCACTCCATGCACATTGCCCCGCATTACACTCGCACCGTCATAGCATTGCGCAACACACAACTGAATATCTAAACTCGATAATTCCTTTATTATTTGCTGGGCCAGGGATTCAGCTGTCAGGTCCTTCATGTAATATGTTCCAATGGCTCTTTCCTTTATAATTCCGTCATGTACATAACGGATCAAAATGGCCAGCTGCTCCTTCTTAGACAGATCTTTCGTTTCATCCACTAAAACTGAAAAGTACCGTGCTTCTCCTACTTCATTTATGATTATCTTTCTGATCTTTTCCCCAATAACTCTCACCATATCATTCTGAGCCTCTGGGGAAGAATAGTGCGCATACCTGCGTTCCTGTTTGCTTTTCACGTTCCTGTCATCTGTTGCAACAACGTCCAAAAGTTCAAGGAAATTTCCTTTATTTTCAGCCTCATCGTGCTCGTTGTGGCCACGGAAAGGGAGGGCCTGTCTTCCCAGAAACGACGTGATTTTGAACAAGGATTTGACGTGAGCCCGGTTCTCCTGCACCTCATCTGACCTGTTTGCGTCAATCCGACATGCGATGGATTCCTTACGTCCACTGATCACAACCTTTAAGTTAGACCACGCTATTGCAGCACAATTGTGTCTACTGCTCCCTTGATGATCCCGGAGATTTTTTTTCATGTTCTTCCAACATGTGTATCCAGTGTCTATGAACACACGCAGTCCATGCCTGTCAACTGTTAAAGTTGAGGCTCCTCCAAAATGACGACATGCAAAGCAATAAACTGCATCTTCTTGCACAGAATATTCAACCCAGTCATACTCCTGATTCACACTGACATTAAAGCGTCTTCCATTTCTAGTTGGGAAGTGGGTCAAACAAGGATGCCTGAGTTCGTCTGTTTTACATCCACTAATATCCTTCTTCTCTGCTCCAGTTGACCCAGTGGCTGCTACTGCTGTAGTTGTACTGGCGCTGGCGCCCTCACCCTGGCCTTGACCTTCCTTATCGCTGTCCAAGCCTGATCCAGATCTTTCAATCTGAGAAATCGGTGGGGACTCAGAAATCTCTGATTCAATTCGAGAAGTCAGTGTGGACGAGTTCTCAGCCTCCATGCATGTAGTCTCCGTCTCCCTGTTAGCATTAGCATCCCTGGCGCAGGTGCTGGAGTAGCTAACAGCTTCGTTAACAGCCTGACTCCCGCCTTCACTACCTGGTCCTCCTCCCTCCGCCGCTGGGGCAACATTGGACCCATCACCTGCCTTCTTGAAAAATGATTCCAAAGATCTCTGCTTCCTTTTCATTTTACGTTAATTAGCTAGCTCAGCAAAACAAATCCCGCTAATAACAATAATGACCCAGCTCTGACCCCCGTCGTCTCATCAGGGGGGGCTGGGAGATACCACATTTCAAGATATGGAGGAGGGATATAAGTGTTGGGAAAGATAATACCTAGAGAAATTGATTGTGTTGTTCTGATTTTCATTTGTAGTTAATTTATATGTATT
>JAPQLA010000003.1:1754860-1766646 GCA_029822935.1 Naso vlamingii | reverse complement strand
CAACATTCTAACATAAGCATTCTTGTACTCCAGATGTTTAAGCACAGTATGCAGAGACAATGATACAGCATCCTCAAAAGATCTGTTGGAACAATATGCAAACTGTAAAGGGTCGAGGTTAGCAGGGACCCATATGGCTTCAGTAACATTGGCCTACATGGGAAGCCCATGTGGGCTGACTATGTGGGCCCCATATGGGATGTATGTGGTCTGAGTGGGCATGGGTTTGATCTGGGTAACACTCTGTGTGTCCCATATGGTTTAACTAATATGGTTCCCATATGGGGAGCCCATGTGGGCTGACTATATGGGTTCTATAAGGGATTTATAAGGGCTAAGAGGGAATGGGCAGGATGCGTGTAACATTACCTGGGACCCATATTGTTTCAGTAACATGGTCTCCACATGGGATGCCCATTTGGGCAGACTATATAGGCCTAGTGTAGGTTCTATGTGGTCTAAGTGGGCATGGGCTGTAACTGGGTAACATTCTATGTGTCCCATATGGATTTAGTAATAAGGGTCCCATATAGGCCACCCATGCGGGTTGACTATACGGACCCCACAACAGATATATGTGGGCTAAGAGGGCATTGGCACCAACCGGGTAACATAATCTGGGACCCATGTGGATTCAGTAACACAGGTCCCATATGGGACCAGCATGTAGGCTGACTCTTTGGGCCAAATAAGGGATCTATGTGGGCTGAGTGGGCATAGGCTTGAGCTGGGTGATGTGGATGCAGGGTTCGTCCCAGAGTTCTTTGTGTGTTTATTCATGATCATTTATGTTCATTTAGGATGATTATGATGTGTTCTGACTGATTTAGAGTTCATAATGTGTTAAGTAAGGTTCACCGATATTTCAGCCCACTTCGTCCCCATGTAGTGCTCACATAGAACTTGAAGCTGGGACCAAGATGGGTCTTGTGTATCTTGCCCATTTAGGGCCCACCTAACACCTAGCGCAATCCTGTATGAAACCCATATGGGCAATTGGCATGGGGCCAACATGGAACCCATGGACAAACCCATATGGGGCCCATTTTTCAGCCCATTTGGTACCCACATGGGCCCCACATACAAATGTTGGCTGGGTGAGGCTGGTTTCAGATCCACCTCCAAGAGGATTGTTGGTAATTACTTGTTTGAACTTCTGAGGAGTAGTTGGATTCTATTTTGTTTGAGTTTTTTTGCTGATTTAGTTTTTAAAGCAATGCATATTCAATGCGCTTTTCGCCTTTCATTTTCAATTAACATTTAAACTGTAACTTTTAACTGCTTGTTTATGAATGTTTCACTTATGTGTATTCAATATAATGCAATGTAAAATGTCTTAAATATTTAAAGTTCTTTTCTTAGACTGTCAATAGATATTTTTGTCATTTATTCCTTTTATTGCCATATAATTAAGAATAAATTGTTCCATTTGCACTCTGTTCTGGTTATTTACATTTTATTAGAAATATGCACAAATGTGTAAAGACAAATATTTACTTAGTCCAGATATTTGCATATAAAACAAATCCGTTTGATCTGAGGTACCTGATGCTACTCGTTCTACATGTTTATGGGTTATATTTATTTTTAGTTGCCCCTCTCAGCATGTAATGCACTTCTGGCCATCGTGGTTGTGGAAAGAGGTGTTCCTCTGAGATTACTTTTTTTCTTCCAATGTTTTTCCATATTTCTAAGTTAGGAATACGGGATGTTGTGATGTAGCTTGTAATGGACTGAACAACTAAACTTTATGAATAAAGCTTACCAGACTTGTTTTATCTGCAAATGTGAGTGTGAATCTCTCGATATGAGGTTAGTGTATATGGAGAGTATAGGAATTTAATTTACTTAAATAAATCATCCCCTTATATTAATTTTATGGTATTCTGTAGCTTCACCTCTATGACTGCACATTAAAGTATTTATTTATCACATTCATGTTCAGTCTCAGTATTACAAGGCTCTGTCAAAGGGTAATCTGAACTGATATGACCAATTGTAAAAATGAGTGGATGGAACTTTACTGAATGAATAGGGCAAACCTGCAGCATCACTGTTACACTGGCAGAATATTTATACTTTATACTGTCACATCTCTGTCTACAGTGTTTATTGTGGTTAACGTTCATAATAATTGATGTTCTGCCTTTAGTTTTCTTTTCGTTTTTGGTAAATTACTGCCCCCTGCTAGAACATTGAAATTACTTTTATTTTTACAAACGGACTCTAATTTTGATAAGCACTTTGAGCAGGAACAGGAAGTAGGCCATCTTGCTTAGTTACATGTTTCATGTAGCCACGTTTTTGCTGAGTTGTTGGAGAAGTCATTTGCTGCAGTAGACTTTGTGTTTATGCCTTCGAAATCATCGTCTGTAAGTAGTAGTTTAAATAAAGCACATATATTATTGCCTTGGCATTATTTTGTGAAATACATTATACAAAGCAGCATTTCTGTTGGTCAGTAGATCGCTAAATTTGCCATGTGCTATTCCTAACCTTGCCATGTGCTATTATTATTGTGCAAGTACAGCTTGTAAGAGACATGTCCTGTATTGTCATAGGTTTATAGTTAAAATTTAGAGTAGCTATCCTTGAAGTTTATGCATATGTGACCTTTGTGTATTTTTCTACTCTGCAATAATTAGTAGATTAACCATATAGCTGCTATATTGTACTCCTTTTACAGCATTTATGTACGCTAATTATGTAAAGTAGCTATAGGGAAAGTCATTTTACGTTGTTTAGTTTTTCCATTGTGCTTATTGTATTTTCCATTTACCTTTTTCAGTTTTACTCCTATTCATGTATGTACCAAGGTGCCGCTCAATAAAGCACCAAGGAGCTTGGAAGCTAAATCCTGACTCTGGTATTGATTTGAATGGAGTTTGGCTTACAGCTGAATTGTGTACCAGTCCACACGCAAGGAGAGCAGTACAATTGAAGTTACGCGGAGCTTTAGACAAACTTTGTCAGTTACTTGCATAGTAAGAGAGAAACAGCTAAATGTTTCTCCATCTTCTGCTTATCTGTAAGACAGAAGCAGTTGGGGGGAAACACACAACAGAAGTAGGATAAAAAATGGGACTGACTTTGCGTTGTTATTATGAACAGATATTGCATTGTTGGTGTACAGTTGTGAAAAATTAAGCTGAGCTTTGTTTATTGTACACATCAGTTGTTTTTGGGTCATAAAGCTCAGCTGACATGTCCAGAGGCCTCTGCTGGGGATACTGCACAATACATGGAAGAACGCGTGGTCTCAATTCGTCAAAAGAGCGTTCTGTGTACTTGTGATCTTGCGAGTTCATTCTTCCAAGAACAACTAGCAAGCACATTCTTGCCAAGGACACAAGTTCATTCTCTGCGTTCTTTGGTTTGAGAAAGACAAGTGTTTTTTTGGGTGTAGCGCCAGTTGATCGTTGCATCATTTCTTGCTGCATTTCTGACGGTTGGTAAGTGGACGGAGGTCGTAGCAACAGTCACACTGTGAGATGCGGTGAGTCGGTTGTCCTAAATTTCTGACACTGTGAGAAGATTATCTCAGGCTACCTTTGGTCGCAAGCTGTGATAACAGCCGTCTGTGAGCCTCTCTCACGGTGCGACGTAGGACCACCGTTTTAGAGCCATGACCAAAGATATCGACACATTTGGTCATCTTTCCTCTGGGACAGCCCAGAATCGCACAGTGTGTACCAGGCTTTAACTAGATCACTGGAATCTGTGCCAATAATCTCATAATACCAAGTTTCCCATCTTTATGGCTGGAGTTAAGTAGTCAATTCACGGAGAAGGACTTAAGGCACTGCCATCTCTTAACCCACATTCGATTGCCCTTGTGCGTGCAATGAGAGTTCCCTGCTTAACCTTCCCATGATCGGCCATGTAGATCAGTCTGGGTATAGCATAACCTCTCAGCAAGATCACCTTCTGAGAAGGTCTGAGTTTTACTTTTGAGATTTCATAGCCATGTCTTGAAGTAAATCTTGAAGAGGTGCCTTCAGGATTTCGTCTATCAGGTCAATCTTAACACCCATGTATTTCTCAGTGTCTTTGTGTCCAATCACGTATATGGGACTTCGCTTCAGCTCTCATGCACCGCACTAGTTCAATACCCGTTCACTCCTGGGGCTGTTGATTACCAGTGAGGGACCGTGACATTTGGCTAGGACTTCCCAAGAATCATTGAGGAGAACCAAGTCATCTGAAAAGGTTAAAGAATTCCTTGCTTCCAGCATACCCAACAGAGGGTCAATGGCCAGATTGAGTAATAAGGGGGACAAGAGATCATTTTGATGGATCCCTTTCCTCAGCCAGATCTTCATAATTTTGATTCTGGAATTATATTTCCAGTTTGATGAGTTCCCGTAATTGCTCATCTATTCCACATTTCTCAAGTACTTTCCACAAATATTCAAGAGAGACAGAATTGAAGGCTTTAGCAAAGTCAATGAACACTACATTTAGTGGTTTTCTGTTCCTTTTACACATTCCGATTGAGTGGATTGGACACTGGAGTTAAGGACATGAGAGAAGTTGCAGTAGTATGGCTCCAATGGTAATTGGACACCAGTTATTGATGTCGGACAGCTTTTCCACCTGATGTCCCTTAGGTATGAGAGTTATCTGACTGCCCTTAAGGCAAGAGGGCATTATACCACAGTGTATTACTGCATTGAAAAAATCGGCCAGTTTCTCATCTTTAGGATCCCGGGATAGGAGGTTAGCTCGCCTGACCCCATCTGGATCTGAAGCGTCCTCACACTTTATCTTCTTATGTGCTCTCAAGGCTTCACCTGGGGAAATAGGGTAGGTCAAAAGAGCTGGGTTGGTTTTGGGGAGATACCCATATTCTCCGAGCTCTTTGTACTCGAGATGAGACTCCCATATCTCATTGTAAGTTCTCTGAACCACACCAGAATCCAATGACCTCACCATCACTTCACATCCATCCAATATGCAATTAACAACCTTCTTGACACTTGTTTTATATTTCCTCTGCGTAATTCAGAAAAGATAAAATTTAGAAAGGCAATTTCTCACTTTAAAGCTCTGTATGCGTTTAGCAGTTACACTCTTCCTCACCATTGGAGATTTCAAGCATTTCATCAGCTTCTTAATGTATTTATTGATAGTTTTGAAGCAAGTACTCCTTGGTGAGATGTCAGTTGGTATACTTTCATCCTTTGAGCTCGCACGCAATGCTGCCTTGAGCTCAGAAACCCCTTCTACCCTGGGCAATGGTTTTTACAGGTCAGCAAGATCATCCCAGATTATTTTAGAGGAAGTACTGTAGGTACCAGTCACATGTTTTGTCAGAGACTTGCGAGACTCATCCAAAATGAAAAAGTCATTTTCTATTCACACTCATACATGGAAGGATGGGTGAAGTTTTTTAGTTTACAAAACAATGTTGGTGTTGCAGAGGAAAAAGGTTTGCAGTTATTCCCAAACAATTGAAGCAAATGGTGACCAGAATTCAAACATAAATAAAATAAATAATAAAACTATAAAATGCCTTCATACTGCTCATGCAAAGTAAACCAAGTGTCCCAAAGCCCCAACATGCTATGTTGTTTTAAAGACATCACAGACTCCATGTTTTCTTTAGCCTGTAGATTCTAACATTGGAGCCTCGTTCACATATGCAAAAACATGGCACACATATAAGGCTAAAAACATAGTGTCAGTCATGTTTTTCAAAGTGACATTGCATGTCGGGGATTCAGGACACTTGTATTAGTTTGCATGAGCAGTATAGAGGTATTTCATGGTTTCATTATGAATTTTATTCACATTTAAATCCTGGTCACCATTTGCTTCAATTGTTTGGGAGATAACAGCAAACGTTTTTCCTCTGAAACAACAACCGCGTTTTGTAACTAAAAACTTCACCCACCCTTCAACCTGTATGGGTGTAAGTAGATAATGACTGAATTTTCATGTTTGGGTGAACTGTCCCTTTAAGGAAATGCTCACCTTCTGCATAAATTCCAGGAACACCTGTATTGGTATTTAGGTTAGGTTCTATAGATAAGCAGATTAAGAGGATGACCGAAGAACTGTAGAATTACAAGGCTCGACTGACCTGCTCTTCTGGTCATGGGCATAGCCTTCAGTATGACTGGACCTTTTGTGGTTAGTCGATCCTTTCTTGGAAGAGAAGGACTTAGAGCAGTGACTACAAGAATAGGATGACTCCATCAAGTCTGGGCAACATGAACCAGTACAGTTGGGCACATGGCAAACTGCTTTGGGTTTCACCTTACATACCTGCTACACACAAACCAGGATTTCTTGATTTGTAGTTCTTTCTGAGGTGCTATTCAGTCTCAGAGGAGGATATTTGTAAACCACACAAATTGTAATCTCCAATTACTCTGGGAAGCTGAAGTGCAACAGTTACCGATTTAGGCAGTTCTTACTTGGATTCCCTTTGGTCCATCCATTTCTTATCTTTCTTATCTTTACCCTGTCTAGTGAAAAGTTTTCTGCACACTGATAGTTCTGGAGAACTGCATGGGAGAGCCATGGGGAGAGGCTTCAGGAGAACTACTTGAAAAGACTATCTTATGCCAGTCAAAATTTTGGTACTGAACATATGCTACTGGCAAGAACAACCAGGTACACCTCTGGCCAACGGTATTGGACCAGACGGACACCCGCTTAAAACATGGGTGGGGGTTCTGTGCGGGAAGGGTATAAGCGAGGCAGAGGGGTTAGGGAGGCGAAGGGGAACCAACCCCACAACCCCCGGAAAGGGGAAGGGGGCCCACTGTCTCTGCCGCCGCTGCTGCCAACCACCCCCACTTCACCCGAGGCAAGGCTAAGTGGCCTCATTCCGGCTTACTCAGCCTGCCGTGCTTGGAGGGTTTGAGAAACATTGTGCTTGCCAGAGGTCCAATGCGTACCATCTGAGAGGTGGCTCTCTCAGATGGGGTTGTGGTTCTCTCAGATGCCACTGTGAATGCAACTCTCACAAGACAGTGCGTGATTCAGGATGACAGCATCCTGCTGCTAGAACCAAAACAAACAACTTTCATCGGACACTAAAGTACTTTTCTTTGTAATTCCTTGTTTCCTTACAACTTCTTAGGCTCACCATTTTTTTCTCTCAAACGGATTACTTTATCAACCAACCTGGACCACCTGGGACCTGTACTACGAAGTGAGTTCAACATGCCCTGGATCTCTTTAGGTTACCTGGTTTCAATAAACTTAACAAAAGAGATCTAAGCAGTTCCACGAAGCAGGTTATCAACTCGGTAAATCAACCCTGGCTTCCCTAACTTACACATGAGCTCATTCACATAAAAGAGGCGGTGTTTGCAGCGTGTGACCAATCACAAACATGGACTGAGCAGTTAGTGGCAGCAGACCGGCATATTACAAATACGAGGAGACTATTTTGGACTTTAAGTTTAAGAGAGACAACTTAGTCTTCTCCAGCTTCCCTGAATGCACTACAGATGAGAGCAGTTGAGTACTCATGAAAAATCAACTCAAACTACCTACAGACACTGTCAACAACATCACTTTTCTTCATGTTCACCCTTTGGGACAGAAACACAACAACAATCAAACCTGTCCAATAATCACAAAATTTGAGTGCTATAAACAGAAGGAACTGGTTCAACTTCAGGGTTGAAAGGAACGGACTACGCACTGAATGATCAATACCCAAGAGAAGTCATAGACAGAAGCAAACACCTCTGCCCAATCCAAAAACAAATGATTAAAGAAGGAAAAAAGGCAATAACCTCAGTGGACAGACTTTACATTGACGGTCAGTTAGTAAGGACATTACCCCGTGGTTGTAATAACAACAAGATTTTCTCTCCTGTCATGTAAACGTACTGAGTCTAACAGAGGAGATGTCATGGACACCACATCTCTCTCATGTAGAAATAAAGCTCTTTTAGAGCTTTTCTGACTGCTTTATTTCTTAAGGAGGAGGAAGAAAAATTTTAAAAACTGACATGGTAAGTGCATGGCACTTTGGATTGGTGCTCGATCATTATCCAAGTCAGTTCAGACGCTGAGTTTGCAAATGCTTTGAATTGTTTTTATAATCGTTTTGACACTTTTTATTTTAAATGAGTAATTCAAGATTTGAGACACAAACTTGAGGATGACAAGCACTTTGAAAAAGACCTAAAAAAGGTTGTACAGGCCTTCCTCTCTGTAAATGTGAATAAGAGTCATGGACTTGACAATATTTTGGGTCGTCTAATCAAATCTTGTACAAGGCAACTGGGTCCTGTACTGTACTACATCTTTGACAAATCTTTACAGGAACAGCATGTGCCTAAAGTTTGAAAGGATGCTGAGATAGTCCCTGTTCCAAAACTTAGTGCCCCCAAAACTCTTAATGATTTTAAACCAGTTGCCCTTACATCAATTGTCAGTAAGGTCTTTGAGAAACTGATCAAGACAGAAATTCTTAAGAAAACTGAACATGCGCTTGATACTATGCAGTTTGCAAACAGGTTACAGAGAGGGGTAGAGGATGCCACAGTAACGTTGCTTAACTTTGTGGCCAAACACTTGGAAGGGGAAGGGACCCATGTCAGGGCTTCTTTTATTGACTTCTCATCCACTTTTAATACAATACACCACATATTTTAATCTAGTTAATTTAGAACAATTTGAGGAATTTAGGGAAAAATCTGGTCAGCTGGATACTTGACTTTTTAACTGATAGAACCCAAAGAGTGAGGGTAAATGGAACCCTATCCGACCAAGTCTGCTCTTCAACAGGCTCTCCACAGGGATGTGTGCTGTCACCACTCTTATTCATTCTGTACATAAATATGTGTCAGAAGCAAGAACGAAAACATCACCATCATAAAGTACGCAGACCACTCTGTTACAGTCAGCCTCTTACAGGGAGATGCAATGGGCCATGGTCCAGTCCTTGACGACTTTGTCAAATGGTGTGAGGACTCTTATCTTCAGCTAAACATATCTAAAACTAAAAATATGATATTTCACTTCAGGAAAGATGCCCACACACATCACATTTATTGAGGGTGAAACAGTAGAATGTGCGTAAACATACAAGTATCTTGGGACAATCATTGACGCTAAACTAAATTTTGAAATGAATTGTGAGGCTGTGTGCAAGAGGGGGCACTCTCCTGTATTTTATCAGACTTGGAGTTTTTAAATCAGGAACTTTGTTTTGACTCCTTCAGTGTAAATAACGGGATTGCTATTCGGAGCACTCTGACCTGCACACTACACTTTACACCTGTTGTTTGTCTGTTTAATCTGTCTGTGTCCTTTAATTCTGTGTTGTGACTCTCTACAACCAAGTTTACCTACGGGTACCAATAAAGTAACTTGACCTGACCTATCCTAAAAAAAAATCAGCATTCTAACGTCCTGTTTGACAAAAAGTCAAAAACCCCACCAATGCATGCCTTCTATTAAAACTTTTGTTTTACTTTTGCCTCACTTTTAAACTTTCTCCATTGACAGGTAGGACTGTGGTCTAACCTCCTGTCTTGCTGTTACATTAAGGTCAGAAATGCCAAAAATGCAACACTAATTTCACTTAACAGGCTCAATCTGTAATACAAGAGACAATACTTATTGCTTTTTTTCTTGTGAATTTATGTTAAGGAGAGCTATTATGCTTTTCCATATTTTCTGAGCTATAAATGTTGTTACAATGTTGGATACTCGTGGTAAACGATGCCAAAGCCTCACATAATGAGGTACATACATTTGGTTGTGAGCCCTGCAGGCTGTTTAGGAGGGCTTCGTGCTGTGTTTTAGGAGGTTTTTATTAAACTCTGTTGTTACACTGACATCATTGCTGCTGGACTTTCCTATTTGGGCATGCCAGCTCTGTGCACACAGTGCTGTGCTGGGCCCCTCCCCCACCCTGCTCAGACACTGCTGCACTGTACTTCAGGTACAGCTGTCAGCATTTTGTTTGAGATGATTCCAATAAAATGTGTGGGGTTTTTTTTGTTTTTTTGGGTGAATGAGGGAAAGTTAACTTTGTTTAACTTTCCTAAGAGGCAAGCACCAGACAGAAGTTGATAGTGTTCCTGTTTCTTGGACAACAAAAGGAAAATACCACTCTGTGTGGATTTATTCACGGCACTTCATCAACATGAGCACATGAGCTGGATTAATGGCTAAATGGCTGCTAAAGGACCTCTGTTCCCATTTCACTTTGTCGTGTTGAAGAACTAGAAGGGTGAGCTGTAAGTAACATTTTATCGGTGTCCTATCTGTGTTGATTTTGTGTCATTAACCGAACAAAAGGGGTTGTGAGTGCGGAGGCATTCATGGGGTAGGGAAAGGGGGAGTATTCTTACACAAACTGAAAATAAAAAGAGAAGAAAAGAATAAAGAAAAAGAAAAAGAAGAGAGAGAGAGGCTGCGAGTTTCTGAAGATCTACAGACTTTACTGTTCAGTCAGTTGTGTCAAGCTACTCTATAGGAGTCCAAAATCAAAATCAAAGACCTGAAAATGGGTTTAATACGTCCTCTTTAATGTATGCAGATAGACTCAGTAGTGAAGAGTTGAACAGATAGACTGGATATGAGCTCAGACCACAAAAGAGAAAAGGGGGTCTTACCAGCCACAGATGAGCAGGAGGAGCCCACACCTTGAAGTGATCTGGCCAGAAACAGCAGAGCGTAGCTTGATGAGAAGGCGAACACTTTAAAACAGTAAGAACAATAGAAATATAGACAAAGAAACGTCAGGCATTTTGCAAGCATCATGATGATCTGACAATGATGACATCTGGACTGGACTTACTGAGAGTAGAGACGAACATGATACAGAAGCCAGCAAATATGGGAAGTTGGTATCCTATTCTAAAGGGACAAAGAGAAAAAAGGCAAACATTACATTTATACAATAAATATATAGCACAATTAGTTGGAGATGTCTACAAAAATGATATGCATTAAAAGAATGACTTAGTTGAAATTTATTGTTTTAAGTTTGTGTCCTAAAGCAGTGGGATGTAAAAAAACAAAAAACAAAACACACACACACAAAACATTAGAAGCAGTGGAGGAATGAGACTTATTGAAGTAAAACTACTTCAGTCAGAAAGGAGAGAATGGTGTGCATATGCAGAAGAATAACATGAGTAAAATTAGTCTGAATGTTGCTGCTATGGCCACCAAGACGTGTATGGAGAATGTATGAGGTTTCAGAATAGCTCAACTATGCATCAATATGAAATCACCACCTGAAAGCCAACATGACAAAAATAAAATGTATAGAAAAGAAGTGTCTTATGGCCATCAACACAAAAGAGAAAGAAACTCTGCAAATCCATACACATTCTGCTAGTTACATTTGTTAGCCCAACATTTTCACCATGACACTGGAGGAGAATGACAACATGTTTTTTTCATTAAAATGCTAAAAGCTTCCATGCAAATCAGAGCTGTTCTATTCCTCCGTAGACACCTGACATGCTTGACTTGCCTTGTATTGTCCTCTGTCAGGAGGGAAGGTGACTAAGATCCAGTAATGGCTATGTGTTCTTTGCCTCAATGACAGGATATCTGAGTGCCCATCACACTTCCCTCTCCCCGAAACATTTATCCCATGTTCTGTTAAATCTGCAGTTCCAGAAGCTTTCATCTCCATAATTTATGTAATTATTAATTTGTTTATTTGTTTAATTTATGTATTCATCTTTATTATACTTGTGATCTGCCTTATGCTACTGTCATTATTATAAGTCATTCTGTAATCATTATTATCATTATTATTATTACTATTACTATTACTATTATTACTATTA
>JAPQLA010000003.1:1735733-1747473 GCA_029822935.1 Naso vlamingii | reverse complement strand
GGTATGAGATGAACTGATCATAGGTGACTTGATTTATGAGGCAAACATTGATTATGACTGGAGATGCCCTTTAACAAGTAACAAAGTAAGTAAACATGACCTCTGTCCACAGGGAACATGGGAAGCATGGTGTCAACTTGGGCATTTGGTCCAGGATACAGCAGCCTGTTACTTTTTTGGTTATTATATTGGCAGATATTGGTGGCCAATATCTGATATATCTATAGCTATATATCTCTCTCTATATATAATATCTGATATTTAACTTTAATGCCAATATCGGCCGATTAATATCAGGCAGCCCTCCTGTATCTTTTTAATCAGCCATCAGACATGCATACACATTCATTAAGAGCTGTATTTCCAGCAGTTTGATAAGTGTTGCTGGCAAAGGAAAAGCTTTTTTTCCCCTCTCCAGTCATTGGTTACATTAAAATCTGGCTTACCATAGTAAAAGCCACGATGTTGGACTGCAACATCTTTAGTTTAACTTTGGGACATAGAGATGAAATGAAAATGCACCCAAAATGTCCCGACAGTCTCACACTGTAAAGGAAAACTTTAGCATTATGGTTAAAGTTGCAGCAGGAAGTTATCCTGCAAACTTTGGTGCATGATCATTGATCGTTGACTAGTCATATTCCTCTTCACTCTTCAAAAAATTTCAATAACTGCTTTGCAACGTACAAAAATGAAAGTTTATTTAACTGCAGTTTTCCTTCAAGCCAAGTTTTCAGTCTCTCGAAGTGCCAAAGATGAGTTGTTCTCTCCCACACTATTTAATTTGACCTGTAACGCTTCTTCAGGAGAGCCTTGATCACTGTAACTCTCCTGTTATGTGTCACGCTGACCTGATTACTTATGAACTGCATTCTTTCTGCCACCTGGTGGTTTGCTGCCTGTGCATCGTGCCGTGTGTCAGTCCTCCAGCAGAGCAGACAGGCGAATGTCGAGTAACTGCTTAGAACCATCTCATCAGGAGTTACAGAGGACTTCAAAGCTAAGCCTTGATCTAATGTGTGTATTCAGTATGAATTTAAGACAAAGCAAAATATTATAATGAATAAATCCCCTTCTCATCTCAATGAATTATGATCAGGGTTAGGAAGTAACGCATTACTTAGTAATGAATTTCAGTAATTTTATTACTTTTCCCAGTAACTAATAAAGTCAGGGATTACAATTGCTAAAACAGTAATTATGAAAGTTACTGATCCAAGTGACGCTGCATTACTGTGTTACTAGAAAGGAATGTGTTTTTTGTCCTCAGATATGTATTTTTCTACATGAAGCTTATTTTCATTTGAATAGTCGCTAACGTTGAAGCACCAATAACCTTCTGATAGTGTTGCTGTGACTAAGCATGCCTTTAAATTAGTAGCCAACAAAATGAGGATGTTGTTCCAATAAAGTGGATTAAGTTTTGGGAGCTAAACAAGTTGTGCATCACTTTTTTCAGGAAGTCGGTTGGGTTGAGAAAGTATTAAAGAAAGTAATGAGTAACGTTACTAATTACTTATGATACAGAGTAATAAGTAAAGTAAATGTACTACTTTTGCAAGGAGCAATCAGTAATAAGTAACTTATTACCATTTCTGAGTAACTTGTCTAACACTGATGATGATACAGAATTCCCTTTTCGCCTCCTGTTCTTGCTCATTGTCTGGACAGACAGGGATAAATGTGACGACCTTTTATCTCTTTGCCAACTTTGACAAGTCAAAGGCATCTCAATACTTAGGCCAATGAATGCAGCAGATCATTTCAGCTTCATGATTTTGGCACAGATAATCACAAATGACATTTTTGAACATTTACCTGTACATAATTTGATGGCTTTCTTAGATATCTTATTTTTTTCATTTTACACAAAACGTTTACAGAAAGCTGACAGTAAACATGTCCCTGATCTGACAATAAAGCATAAATCTGAATTTGACAAAAGAGAAAAGAAACATTCTCAATCAACAGTAACACACTGGCCAGTTTTGAGAATACTACATGTAGAAATACAGTCCGGTGTGTGTGTGTGTGTGTGTTCACTGTCTCACTGTGGCTTTACAACAGCGCCATCTTCTGCTTCAGTTACACTACTGCAAAGTGACCTGGTGCAGAAATGAATTAACAGTCTAACTTTTTTCAATTCAAAGGGTATTACTAGGATGATAAACCTGTGTGTGTGTGTGTGTGTGTGTGTGTGTGTGTGTATGTGTGTGTGTGTGTGTGTGTGTGAGAGAGAGAGAGAGAGAGAGCATGCTGCATGCTGTGTTTGTCTTGTTTACTCACTGTCCCTCAAGTCATGGCATGCTGATGTTTGGCCTTGACCCCGAACATTGGTGGGTTTATGTAAGTTAAGGGGACTCACTGAACCCCCCTGTGGCCATTAACAGAAACACATACTGAAATATATCACTTATTCATACCTTTAATGACAGCAACCAGTTTTGATGCATGGTAGTCTGCATGGGCACTCCCGCACTTTACATCTTATTATTATTATTAGCATTAGCATTATTATCCCATTTTCCCGAGATATGCTGTTGGTTATCCAAATAGCACTGTTTCCTACTGGTCTAAGTATCCATGGCATTGTTTTTCTATTTTAAGGGACAATGTCTTCTGTTTTAGCTGCTGCCATTCCTTTGAAAAAAGTTAAGGAGAATTACTGATGAAGAGATTCAGATAGCAGGAAGTAATTGTATGAGAGGCTTACAAATGATGGATCATCACAGAACCAAAAAAAATGTGGGCAAGCTACAAGTAGAGCAAAAATCTGGATCTGTGGCAGTCAAACTCTGCAACAGCCACCAGGCTGAGAAAATGTAAGGTTCCTGTGCAAAGATGCAGATGATGTTAAACTGCTCTCTGGGCTTGGACCGCCTTTCTGTTCACACCGTGACGGCAACAGTTCAGAAGCAACAGGTAATTTTTTTTAATTTTTTTTTTTTTTTAAATTTAATATGATTTCCTCTGAGTATGATCAAGATTTATATAAACTGCATGATATTAACTGCTATGTATAGCGCCCAGCTTTGCTGTTTTAAGGTGGCAAAGAGGATTACTGTCTGTTAACACCACAAACTTGGAACCCAGTAACCTCTAAATTTTTCAGCAACTGCCCATTTTAAGGCAAGCAGCTTGAGCTTCATGCTACAATAGTTTCGGTCGTTCTTCTCTGCCTGACGTAACCTATAGCTAGCATAAGCTATGACCCGCTTGATGTCACCCTGTTGTGATACAATACACCCAAACCGTGCTGACTGGCATCCATCTCGACAATGAAGGGTTGTGTGAAATCTGCAAAACCTAGAATGGGAGCAGAGGTAAGTTTTCTTTTTAGCTGCTCAAAAGCTGAGGCACACTCAGGAGTCCACATTAGAGCTAACTGGTGACCTGAACTTCCTGTTCTCTCTCCACCTGAACATTTGTTACAAGATCATGTAGCGGCCCTGCGATCTGTGAAAAACCTTGAATAAATCTCCTATAATAACTACAAAATCCCAAGAATGACTGAAGCTCTTTAACTGTAGTTTGGACCTTCCAGTTGATCACCACAGAGACCTTGGAAGCATCTGTCACTACGCCCTCTGCTGACACCTGATGACCCAGAAACTTGACTGACTGTTGCAGGAAAGCACATTTCTGTGACTTTATCTTCAGACCTGTCTCAGCCAGCCTCTTAAAAACAGTCTCAAGCCTCTCCAAATGCTGTTCAAATGCCTCTGAAAAAAACAAAATGTCGTCTAGATAGACTAGGAGTTTCTGAAAGATGAGATCACTCATAGTGACCTGCATCAGTCTCTGAAATGTAGCAGGTCCATTACAGACGCCAAAAGGCATTCTCACATATTCGGAGAGACCAAATGGGGTGGTGACAGCTGTCTTAGGCCTATCCCTCTCATGCATGGCCACCTGATGATACCCACTGGCTAAGTCAATGGTGGAAAAGAACTTAGCTCCTCAGAGAATCAAAACTCTCATCAAATCTCAGAAGTGGAAAAGCATCATGTCTGGTCTTTGAGTTGAGTTTCTGATGGAAGTCTAAGGCTATGTGTCGACTATCAGAAACTCTCATCAAATCTCAGAAGTGGAAACGCATCATGTCTGGTCTTTGAGTTGAGTTTCTGATAGTCGACACATAGCCTTAGACTTCCATCAGCTTTTCTAACACTATTGGCGAAGCATATGGACTAGAGCACTCCTTGATGACTCCTTTTTTTAAGAGCTTGCCAATGTGCTCCGCGACCTCACTGTACTGTGTGGGTGGGATTCGTCTGTATGGCTGTGTCACAGGTGTGTCATCTGTAAGGTGTATTTCATGTTGCACCCTATCAGAGTATCCTAAATCCTCATCTTCAGCTGCAAACACAAAGGAGTACTTTGCCAACGATAAAGCTCTCCGTTCTTGAGTACCACCCAAGTTGAAGTTGTCTAAAATGGACTGGACTGGTCTGTAGGTGGGTCAGAATTTTGGCTAACACTCACTACCTCTGTGTCTGCTGAGATTCTTTGAAACTGCACTTCACATACATCATCACGTTTCACGCTATCCACATGAGCTAAAACTCTTGATCGAACAAGTTCATAATCTGGACAGGAAACAGGTGTCTCTCAGACATTACCAGGGTTGGGACAACAACTGAACCCCCAGGTAAAGGTGCGCTCCCAGGCTCTAACAGCAGTAGAGGGCCATTCTCTCCCACAGTTCTAAGCCCCTTAGCCATAACAGTTGTTGCAGATAAAGCAGGTACATAAACTACATCTTTACTAGCCACACGAGCAAAGGATAATCTGTCCGTTACTGTTACTGTTTGCACTCTGTTAGAAGCCTCTTTCCAGCTTTGGTCAAGTTCACTCTGTAATTTGGTATCAAATTCAGTGTGCACTAGTTCTCTGCATTTTTTGATCACGTTCATTCCTATGAGACCTGGAACAGTGGAATAGTTGGCTGAGTCGTTAACTATAAGGAAAATTCATTCTGGGATAGTCAAGCCTAACACCTCCACCTCAAGCTCTGCATAGCCTACACAGGGTATGTCTAATCCATTGGCAGCTGTGATTTTAAGCCACTCAAAGGCAGGGTGAATGGTCTTCTCTTTCCCTGACCAGTGTTCTCTAAAGAAACTCTCTGAAATCGTACTGACCTGGCTACTGGTGTCAAGTAAATATGGGATTGTGACACCCTGAAGTTTCACTTCAATAATCTTACATTCCCCCTCTCCACGCTCTCACACTGCATTTCTGTCTAGTGCTTCGCTGGGTGAACCAGTTGCTTCCCCCCGAGTAGATTGGCTCATGACAACCGAGGGTGCAAGTTTTCCTGCACTACAGAGGAACCAGGCGCTGTATCATCTGTAGCAGTTTTGTTTTGTCGACACTTTCTCGCTATATGTCCTATGCCCTTGTGCTTGAAACAGATAGGTTGGCCCTCTGTCGTGAACTTAGGCTGTGGTCTACTCCGAGCTTGGGCTCTTGAAATGTCTGTTGCGTGCTGCTCTTACACATTTCCTTCACAGTGGTGGATAGCTCAGCCAGTGTTTTGACTAGCTCGGCTAACTGTTTTTCTTGATGAGCAACTGCTCTTTGAACATCACCCAAAGCTGCATATTGGCCATAATCTGTTGTGGTCACAGAGCACTGGGCTTCTACAGCCTCAAACTGAACTTGGTTGTGTACACCGATGGGACCTACTGTCCTCCATTTCCCAGAGGAGCGCTTCATTTCTCACTTCTAGTAGGCAGTCTGGTTTCTCCCTGACCATTTTTCTGAGTTCCCCCCTGAGAGCTGCATCCCTCAAACCCTCTGCGAACCAGTCCCTAAGGGTGGTTTTCTCATCTGGTATTACATTAGCTGACTGTTGCACTACAGAATTCAAAATCTGTGACAATTCATGGGATTGGTCACGGAGGTCCTCTCCTTCTGCCTGTTTATGGTTGTAAAAGGACTGTAACAGCTGTGCAATGCTGCGCTTTTCACCAAAAGCATTTCTCAGGTAAGTGTACACATCGCAGGGCCCAACTGACCGACCCCTCATACACAGTCTCACTTCCTCAAGAGCAGGGCCATGTAACAGTGATAACAGGAAATCACAGTGTTCTTCAGTTGTCTGTTCTCTAGATCTTGAGACCCTTTCAACCTCTTCACTAAACAGACCTCCCATCTGCACCAAGCTCCCCAGTAAATGCCTGAATGTTGCGTTCTCTGGGAACACAAATGAAGGAACGTGCAAGGGCACGAATGCTATTTTCTCTCTGAGCTCTTGTTTCATCATTTAACCTAGTAAGATTATCCCTCAATCTAGTGAGCTCTCGTATTTGAATCTGTTGTCTTCATTTGGGTCTCTGTCTGCTGTCATTGGCCCACCGTTGTCATTAGAATAAGTCCCCGCATCACCAGATTCATTTGACATTATGATACCTTTGATTCAGTCCACTTTCAGTAGACTTATTCAGTCCAAAATGTTTATTAAAGATATTACGAAGACAGACATTTGCTCGAAGGAATGCTGAATCTTCCCACACTGACGTTAATGCTGAAATCCACAAAGCAGGTCTGGATAAGTCTAGTCCGGCAGGAAGCACCGACACTCTCTGGAGCGCCCTCAGTCGTCTCCCACCAATCGCCACTTCCTCCACAGGCTGGCCTCTCAGACTAATGCACCAAGGAAATTCCCCTGAAATCTTCAGCACTGCCATATTTCCCAAAATAAAAAAAAGCCACGCAGTTGCTTAAAAAAAAAAAAACTTCTGTGCTGTACTCCACTCCTGGTACCAAAATTGTCTGCAGGAAATCAGTTGTGCACAGGACACGATTACTGGGGTTCTTACAGCGCTTTATTTTTTGCCACTTGCTCAAATAAAATAATCCTCAGCCATGTAACATGTGCTAATTTGCTGTAATGGGCAGCAAACTCAAGGTCTTTGGTGGCCAGAATAATAATCTGGATGGAACCAAACCATATTGGGGAATAAATACAATCAAAAATAATAAAATAAAATACAACACAGAAAATATGGCAGTGGGCCTGGGCTATGCACAGAAACAAAACAGAAAGAAAAAAATAAATATGTAACCAAAACCACAAAATTCCACTTCAACGTTGAATAAGGCACTTTTATAATCACTTACACTTCAAAACAGCTTCACAACAAAACTTTAACTTTAGGTTGGATGCTGGAGATAACACTTTGTGTTTCTGTGCGATACAACTGAGAAAGGGTTACACCATACAGGCCCACAACACCAGTATCCTTACAAATAATACAACATCTTATTAAAATACTGGCAGATTACTTCCTTAAAGTCATTACGGAACCTGGGTTAAGCAAGTTCTTGGTATATTTACCTAATATTTCACACTTAAACAGCGGTCCTCACTACATTGCCAACTCAGTCCACATGTAACAGCAAGAGATCGATACCTGTTGTCACCATTATTGTCTACATTTTGGTTACATTCTTTTTTATATTCTTTCTTTAAATACTATAAAATAATGTTATGGCTGTTGGGCTGTTGTCCTTTTGTGTTGTATTGATGCCCATGTTGGCACAGGCCTAATAGTGCGAGTGCGCAGCTGTGCACAATGTTATATCCCACCTCCAGGGTCGATGGCAACAACAACAAAATAATTAGTTATATTAGCTGCCACCACTATTTTTTAAAAAAAGAGCTGCACAAGCAGATGGAAAACATCACACTTGTACAAACCAGCATGGCAAAGCAGTGATGAAAATTTATTAGTACGAGCTTGTCAACTCATTTGAAAATTACTCTACACAGAATAGAGACAAAAAAAATAAAGTTTTATTGTTTCACAGATGAGCACTGAGACAAAGGATAAGATTACAGAGGGCAATGATTAATATGGATTTGCAGAAAACCAAAACATCTTTTTATCTACTGTATACAATTCCATCATGTCCACCATATGTGGCTGTTGGTTTGTGGTAGTTTTTCTCTGGGCGGGGGGGATTTTTTTGTTTGTTTTTTACCAAGCTGAAATCTTTTTTAAAAAGTGCAGCAAAGCTAGGTAAAACAAAGCTGTAATCCATGAATGTCACAGGGGTTCTGCTCTGCATTGGGAACACCTATTATATGTTCTGGAATTCTTTATTTGGTCATTAAGTGAAGTGAATTATCTGTCGATCTGATACTTTGATAATGTGTAACTATTTATTTCTGGATAAAACTATAAAATAATTTTAATTAAGAGAATGTTTCACATTACACTGTATAATTAAAGGGACTCACAACACCAGTATCCTTACAAATAATACAACATCTTATTAAAATACTGGCAGATTACTTCCTTAAAGTCATTACGGAACCTGGGTTAAGCAAGTTCTTGGTATATTTACCTAATATTTCACACTTAAACAGCGGTCCTCACTACATTGCCAACTCAGTCCACATGTAACAGCAAGAGATCGATACCTGTTGTCACCATTATTGTCTACATTTTGGTTACATTCTTTTTTATATTCTTTCTTTAAATACTATAAAATAATGTTATGGCTGTTGGGCTGTTGTCCTTTTGTGTTGTATTGATGCCCATGTTGGCACAGGCCTAATAGTGCGAGTGCGCAGCTGTGCACAATGTTATATCCCACCTCCAGGGTCGATGGCAACAACAACAAAATAATTAGTTATATTAGCTGCCACCACTATTTTTTAAAAAAAGAGCTGCACAAGCAGATGGAAAACATCACACTTGTACAAACCAGCATGGCAAAGCAGTGATGAAAATTTATTAGTACGAGCTTGTCAACTCATTTGAAAATTACTCTACACAGAATAGAGACAAAAAAAATAAAGTTTTATTGTTTCACAGATGAGCACTGAGACAAAGGATAAGATTACAGAGGGCAATGATTAATATGGATTTGCAGAAAACCAAAACATCTTTTTATCTACTGTATACAATTCCATCATGTCCACCATATGTGGCTGTTGGTTTGTGGTAGTTTTTCTCTGGGCGGGGGGGATTTTTTTGTTTGTTTTTTACCAAGCTGAAATCTTTTTTAAAAAGTGCAGCAAAGCTAGGTAAAACAAAGCTGTAATCCATGAATGTCACAGGGGTTCTGCTCTGCATTGGGAACACCTATTATATGTTCTGGAATTCTTTATTTGGTCATTAAGTGAAGTGAATTATCTGTCGATCTGATACTTTGATAATGTGTAACTATTTATTTCTGGATAAAACTATAAAATAATTTTAATTAAGAGAATGTTTCACATTACACTGTATAATTAAAGGGACTCAAGAACAACACCACAATTTTTTCAATGAGCCAACACTTTTGCATGACATTTTCAAAGACAGTCACAAATTTTCACAAATAATGCAGGAACCCACAATGAAGGATTACCTCTATAAGTCTGCTGCCCTGGTGCATGCTGGGAAGTTTTTCCAACCACCTTCCAATCTGTGGTGTTTTACAACAAGTTATAGATACATTGAGACTGACAGGACCTTCTGGGACGAAGTGCCAGCCAATGTCAAAGTGCACCTACACCTCATGCTGCTGCACACCAAAAACATACTTTTGTAAGTGATGATTTGATCATCTCAGGAAAATATAAGCTATGCAGAATCTGCCCTTTATACTCCAAACACACATAAAAGCGCCAGTATCATATAAATAATATAAAAAAGAAAACACATCAACGGCAGAAAAGATGGTTGCCTGCAGTCAAGTGTAAATTGCTCTTGAGTACTAAAAACATTTGACCCAACAGGATAAATGAACTTAGGTATTAGTATGTTGTTTTAACAGTATACAGTCAAACACCTAACTGTAACCTTACTCTAGGGAGAATTCAACAGTCTGTTAAATTTGTTTGTCTGAGGGCAACCATGTTTATTTGACATCATGTCATCAAGAGAAAGAAAAAAGAATAAACAAAACAGAATTTAAAGCAACACTATGTAACGTTGACTGCGACCCACTGCTTCGAAAAATTAAACTTAACAATGCACATTAAGACATTGCACAAAACAGTTATTATAGTAAAATCGGGTCATATATCACAGATAAAATGTCCGCTGGTTTTCCCTCTGATGTTCAATGACTGCTCTGTCTGTCTGCAGCCTTTTATTTAGCAGAGCTGTCACCAGCAACAACCCGCTGCTGCAGCTGCAGCTTCAGTCTGCAGGCAGCCTACACATTGCTTTCAGGAACCTCCGTGAATCAGAGTTGAGGCAGAGCAGTCATAGAACATCATCTCAATGAAATATGACCCGGTTTTACTTACATTGCTGTTTTGTGCGACGTATGAACATGCATCGTTAAGTTTCGTTTTTCGAAGCAGTGGGTCTCGGTCAAAGTTACATAGTGTCGCTTTAAGAGGCATTTATTTATCTGATTTTTCCATGAGGGACTAAGAAATCAAGAGTTAGTGATTCCCTGGCAAAATCCTGTTTTGAGATAAGCAGAATCTGAATTTCTACTTGATGAGAATCATCTTGAATATCAACCTCCTTCAATGAGCAAAAGCTTTTGGCACATGCACACTTTTTATTTTGCCAATGCTTATAACTGAACACCCAGCACAAAAAAGGTGCTGGACAAGTTCCCACGATGGAATTGGGGCCTGTGTCAAAACCAGGGCAGTTAACACATACAACTCTTGGACACGAAGCAGAGATTCTCTTTGTGACTAAGCTGTTCTCCTAACTTTTTAAGCTTCCACATTTCCCCTGCCAATGAACTTAAAGAATTGGCGGTAGAAGTTTACAATCCGTGCTTGGCAAAGCTTAAAAGCCATAGACATGATGGCCATGCCGATAATGATGAAGAGTGAAGTAAGCATGAAATATTTGGGGTGATTGGGTACGATGTCGCCAAAGCCGATGGTAGTGAGGGTGATGAAGCAGAAGTAGAAGGGGTCAAAGCCCTTGAATTCAGTTTCCCATAGTGGCAGGATCAATCCTCCAAATAAAATGTAGGCAAACACTATGAAAAGAATCAGCACAAATGGTACATCCAGCATTTCCATTCCATCGCCTAACCCTGTGAAATCCCAAATGGTGTATCCTGTGGGTGGTGGCGGCAGCTGGTCTAGCTCTGGGCAGGAGAGAGTCCTGAGCAGAGGGCCCTTTCTGAGTAAATTCTCCCTGGCAAGAATCTTCTCGAAGATTTCTTTGTTGTTTTGGAGCTGGGTAGACTTGTGCCGTACATCTGCCTGACTGTTCAGCACCAGACGGATATCGAGAGGTTCACGGACAACAACATTATGGCTGAAAACAAAGGTACCATCCTCTAGGGTCCGATGACTGGATTCACTTGCTCTCTCTCCAGCCTTCCATGGTGACCAGGTGTTGGAACGAAGGATTTTGTATAAGGTGTGAATGCGTATATAGGCTCTGGACATCAGCGTAGCAAGGAAGTCTCCCACATCGAGGATGACCAGGAGCATTAGAGGAATGCCCACCATTGCATACAAGACACACACCACTTTACCAGACAGTGTAACTGGATAGATCTCCCCATATCCTGCAACAACAATGGAGAAAATGGAGAATTTAGTACTGTAAAGCAAGAGCAGTTGTAGTTTTAGTTTAGTTTTAGTTTTATTAGTTTATTGTGTCATGGACAGTCCCAATTAATTAACTGCATTGAATCGAAAACAGTAAAAAGGGCAGCTTTAGCCAACACGGCTAATATTCTGCTGTAGTCCCCGGCCAGATGAAAATAGGCAACCTAAAAAACAAACAGTAAAAACAGCAACAATACATTA
>JAPQLA010000003.1:1685894-1729502 GCA_029822935.1 Naso vlamingii | reverse complement strand
TTTCACACCTGCCCAAACGAAGCGGACTATCTGAGGAAACGAACTCTGGTCCGTTTAAAGCGGACCAAACGAGGACAATGTGAAAGCGACCTAAGATGATGAAATTCATCATCAAGGGTTCTGACATGGCATTGCTTGATAGATTATTTCAACAGCCTTCTACGACTCCTCATTGAAATGGAGAGGAATATTATGTAACTATACAAAATTTGTACTCTCTCTCATGCATAATTGCTTTATGTTACTTACAAGATCCTTTTCCTTTATTTAATTTTTTAAATTTATGTATTTATGGTATTTTCTAGTGTATTTTCTTTCATGGAATAAATAACAATGTGTGTTGAACTTGTATCTTTATGGACTTTCAAGGCAGGGGTGGGAGCTGGGGGAGGATGTTTCTTAAGAATAGAAAAACATACACTGCATTACTTGCATCTGTCCTTCCATAAAAAAACATGTAATAAAGAAAAACAAACAAAAAAAGCCCCACAGTGTTGCACAGATTTTCTTGTAAGTTTAAATATAGAGTTTACCATTACTGGCAGTGTCAAACCATCACATAGTCATTTAAAAAACAGATTTATATTGCAAAAAAATATATTTTATTATTAATAAAGGTTCTGGATTTTTCAAAAACAGTGAGTCATTTCAGTAAACTTAAACAGAGGGACTGTGGTTTTTATTTTAGGTAATAATCCACATTTGGTGCTTTGATACATCTCCACCAGAGGTACAGTATCTGTGGAACTGAAAACCACCAGTGTTGATCAACAATGGCTTTGAACAGTGGATCCCTCACCCAGCTGTAGAACTGTTCCAACGTAAAACCAAACGTATAACCTCATCAGCTCTTGTAAAGGTCAATTTGTAGTAAATCTTGTTTTCACAACATGGCCACTAAATACAAGTACTCAATAGTTATAAGTCAACAAGGATTTTGAACTAAAAGGGGAAAAAGCAGAGGAAAAATGTAACACAGTGAAAACCAGCATCGCTCAACATATTTTGAGCTCAGCTGTCAGTGTAGCCCTCCGCCATCTGTGGAAACAAGCTCTTTATTTAGAGGGTTCAAGAACAGCTTGCTCTCTTACTGTGTAACATAATTACCACATTTGTAAACGTAAAGCAGGGCTTTGAATGTAACCATTCATCTTGAGTTACCATGTTGTCGTTTAGACGTCAAGGCTCGCCAAGGCCTGCGCTCTCCACAGCAACATACCTTGTATTGAAGAACCAAAAAGGCTTTGCCTCAAAGTGCCACGTAGCTCTGGGTCCTGATAACTAGACCGCAAAGAGCAAACCTAGAGCAATGGCAGTAGGCATATATAGCACATCAGACACACAGTCATTTGCTAGTTTGCTTTAACTCTAACTGACTTTTTGCGTGTGCCACGGTCATAACAGAAGAGAAAGCTGTATAAATGAACATGCTGGCATCTGAGAAGGTCCAGTATCAAAAGCACCAATTTCCGTCCCTGAAATAACTTCAAATTTCATCCCCTCGTTCTGTTTGACAGGTTTGAGCAGTTTAGAGTTTGATTTGATTTCCTGGGACACAACCAGACATTGAATGTTTTCAAAGAACAACTCTAATTTCTGCAGATGAAATACTGAAACCTGGGCCAATAGGCTCACAGTACAGCACGACACATTGTTCAGCATTTCAGTTAATGTCGCTGAGGCCTTGTTGGGTAAAAATTATTACTGTGATAGTGATGATTACACTGGTGATTTATCGCTGGCCAGTGTGTGTGTGTGTGTGTGTGTGTGTGTGTGTGTGTGTGTGTGTGTGTGTGTGCGCGCGCGTGCGCATGCGTCCCTGTGTGTGGGACACTTGCCTCCTGAGTTAGAGGTTTACAGTTGAAACAAACAGTATTGCATACATAAAAGTATTTTACATTAAATTTTTTTATGTTTAAATTATGTAACTAAATTACATTTTAATTATTATATTTTACATGAGTTATTCATTTGTAACAATAATATTAACAGGACTATTTTGCTCGTAATAAATTCAATTGGTTTAAGGAATTATCAACTGAAAAACAAACAAAAAAATGAATATACAGTAGAGTTACAGGTCTTGATCTTAAATAATATTTCATAAGAGTGATGATGACTTACTGCTACAGAATGAAGAAGTAGACCTATATGACATTTGAAGGGTTAAACACTCCTGCTAGGATATGTTAGCCTATTTGGGAATGGCTACTGGTATGTTCAAATACTTGAGACTGTTGGCTCTGTATTAGACAGTTTTTAGAGAATTGGTTTGATTTTAATAACCTATGTGTAGTTTCTTACTGAATAAAAATATATCTGGTACAATATCAAAAATTTCTCTGCCACTGAATATTGTTAAACATTCATCACTGAAGTCCGTGGCGGTGTTGATGGTTGTAATATTGAATTAAGTTTGACCTGTCTTGTAATTACAATTACAATTTTCATTTTTCAGTAGTGAGCTACAACTCAGTGTTTCGTCACATAGTGAGTTTCTGATATGTTAAAACCAACGGGGGTCTCCCCAGAAATCCTCGGTGTGAAGAGGAAAAATGCTTCTATAGTGCTGTGATTAAAATTTTATTGCAATTTATAACTTCCTATTATTGCATGTCCACCTCCCCTAATTTTGCTCAGAATTTTAATTGGTGCATCATCAGGCATTTACATAAAAATTACATTCTTCTGGTCTGCTGAACTGTGAATAACTGTAACAGCCTACATGGTGGTTTTGGTAGCCTAAGACTGAAAAAAAGAAAATGTTAAAACTATGTTGTAAATCCTCATACCCCTAATGTGATTATAGTATTAGTAATCCATCCTTTCCCATTAATTTAGCCAATGATGAACTCAGAATGAGCTGTTTCTATCTTTGAGTAGGCTAATATCCTCCACTAAGGACATGTAGTATAACATCAAGACTAATACTTTGCTGCTATCATTTATATTGAAATGCACATAAAGCTCCCCCCACCCCACCCAAATCCAACAAAGATCGGTCAAAATTAAAAAGATCCCTGTGTTAGTTCTGACTAGCTACTGTTAGCTGCTAAACTAGGCTAGTCATCTTTGAAACACACAGCAGCATAGTACCTTGATGCTGTTACTGTAGCTATCATCAGCTGGGTCCATTTTTAGACAACTTAATAAAATGGTAGACTTACATCCTCCCGGCCTATAGTTATTTACTGACAATGCCTGTGTTTCAGCTGTAAACCAGTTCCTCCCTGAATTTCCTCCATTTCTCACTTTGTCTTGTATAACCACTCATATCTGACTGAAACAAAACACATGATACTGTGACCCATTGCATACACCTGATTTATGTTTTCTGAGGTCGCTATATCCATGGTTTATTAAAAACAAACAAAAAAAAAAGCTATTTCAAGTGAGCAGAACAAAAAAGGTGAAACTTACCAAATGTAGCAGATTAACAGCAGCTAAAGGCTGTAGGTTTTATATCCAGTCACATCACATTGCTGGCAAACACAGCACACCTTCCTTAGGACTTTGCACATAATGGCTTCTTACGGTGTTAGCCAAAAAAAAAAAAGAAGAAGAAGAAGAAGAAGAAGCTAATTTTTACATTTTCACTCTGCTAATTTTGAGTAGTATTAAAATTGGCAGATTGTCTTCACTGCACCAAAAGGATTTATGTTGATAGCCTAAAGAATAACTTTCTGCTGAAGGGAACCCTTTTCTAGTGAGTGTATAGATCTCAGGGTGCCTCCTGCAAGAAACCTTTATCTAAAAGTGAAAACTCTTTTACCCGCACAGACAGTCATAAGTGAGCCTGGAATAGAAATGTGGTGTCTGATTCTGGTGTTTAATATAAAAATCACATTTTCCACAGGAGTTGCATTGCAATGTATGGACTGGCTAATATTTTACAAGGCTAACATAATTAGCAACATGCTCTTTAATTTACTCTTATCTACCAAATAACATTCCATAATTGGTTTGATTCTTGTCACTAGGAACACAGTGTTTGTCAGAGGGATTAAATTCTGCTATGTAGTGTACATGTAGTATTCTATACACATTGCAGCACTGAGTGTGTGATATTTTTGGAGGTCTAGAAACTGAGCACATCAGTCCTTTCTCCTCCTGAGCCATTGTGTACAGCTGAGAGGCCAAGACGCTGCATCCTCAATCTATTTCCCAGGCTGGGGCTCTGCACCACAGCTTGAGAAGCACAGGTCCCTTTTAGTCGCTCCCTTTCTAGCCTCTTTTCTACCTTTCTCAAACAATGGAACCTGCTCCACTCTAAGCAGCAGCCCCCCAAACACTCAGTGAATAAAGTTAGTCCAACATGCAGCCCTTAAATCCACCCCGAGACTGCTGCCAGGCAGCCACACTCGCAGAATTGTTTGTTAATAGTCCAATTAGATAATTGCCATCTTTCAATCCTTTTCCTCTCTGTTTCCCATAAAGGCATGAATGGCACTCAGGGAGGGGGGCAGCTTGAAGAGGGCTTCTGGCCAGTTAAGGTGACAAGAAGGGCAAGAGAATGCTCCTTGCACTGGGCCACATGTTTGAATTGAATCATTGTGGCCTAATCAATGGTCTTATTGGATTACTGGCCACTGCTGTGTTCAGAGATATTGTTGCACAGACAATGAAAATAGCTAAGAGTTGGTGGTTGGGTGGGTGGGTAGTGGGCTGGAAGCAAGTGGTGGAGGGAGGTAGAGCCATTCCAGAGGTATGGATGAGTGAGAGAGAGAGAGTGTAGGTAGCCTAATCACTAATGACAAGTTTTGTTCCCCTTTTTTGTCTTTTTCAAATGTGCAGGTTAAGATTATGAGAGCAGAAGACGGCTTAGCGGTCAAGACCTCTGTGGGCTGCTGCATAGATCTCTGAATGAACACAGGACGACGCAAGAAACTTAAACACAACCGCTGTTAAAGGCAAAGCACAGCATTGTTCCACTGCTGAAACCGGCTTGGTTATTTCCTTCATAAATTTTGATCGACGTGGATTTGTTCATTATCCTTTTCACCTGTCACTCTCTCTCCTTCTCTCTGGCTCTCTCCCAATGTCTGTTGCCTACAATAGCATAGTGGCGAGATCTGCACATTGCAGAATTCCGTTGATTGATGAGAGAACCAAAGGGAAAAATGGGATCAAAGTTCGCTGACATGCTGCCGCAATTTGGTGCGCTGTGAAAAGTCGGGGGAAAAAAGTCTGGCTGTGTTCTGCGGACGGAAGAATGAAGCAACCAGGAACTTTTTTCAGGTCCGGAAGAGTCGTACCCCTGTGATTGTGTGCGTTCATGTGGGGTTCAGAGAGACTTGGTTGCGAGACAAGACCAATCATTTGTCTTGATTCTCTGGGCTGAGAGCAGGCAAACTGAGGAGGACGGGACAAGCAGACCCCTCTATCAAGACCTGATCTATTTCCCGAAACAATTTAGTGTATTCATGAGGTTACCCAAATGTGGAGGCAGCAAAATTACCGTAATCAATTGAAACAGCGAGTGCGCATCCATGGCTCTGATTATTTGGAGATCATCTATCAGCCTGATGTCTATGTAACAAGGAAAGGGGGGCATTGATTACTGTTGAATTTCAGTGAGAAGTCCATGATCATTGGGCAAGGGAGTTTGGTCAGTGATAATAGGGCTCCTTGGTCGGGTGACGGAAGTATTTCACCAAACATTAGATAGCTGACTCTGCCCTGACGAAAGGTGCTGTTTTGAAACTAAACCCCACACTGTCCAGACGATCTGGTGCGCCGTGTTCTCCGTAATCTCCTTTTTTTTTCACCTGACAAAGGAAAAAAAGAGGGGACAAGCTGCAGGTCCAAGAGGATAAACTGAGCATGGAGGTCAGGTTCAACCAAGACATGGAAGGGATGGGGCTGAAGAATGGACTAAAGAAGGGGAAGGATGACAAGGACTCCCAGGGCAGCTTGGCCAAAAGCTTCCTTAAGGAGCAGCAAGACTCGTTCTCCCCATCTGGAACCGTGGACAACTGCGAGAAGAACAGGGGGAGCACGGGGGACCCGGACTACTGTCGGAGAATACTTGTCCGAGGTAAGGCTTGTGCTCCTTCATTGTCTTTTATAGAACCTGCACACAAGCACTTGAGAATCATACAGTTTTATCTGATAAAATATATTTGAAACTGCTGTCAGATAACATGCATTTAAAGAATAAGGAGTATAAGTAGTATTGTCAAGAGCATGGTTTAAAAACAAAGCCTTTGTAACATCAGACAGAGGTTGATCGTGAGAGGGCTGAAAATTATCTCTTTTTTTTGTTATTTTAATTGCTAAAAATAAACTTTAAAGTTTATAGAAAAATGTACCCCTAAAAATAAAGTATAAATTTTGTTCAGTTTTCTTTTATAGAGCCTATTTGAAATAAAGAGAATGACTGAGATTTATTTATTTATTTTTTTTTCATTTTGACTACAATTATGGGAACCTCAGTAGATAGAGAACAAAATTATTTGTCATTAAAAACAGTTAATTGTTTTTTCACGTTTGTCATATATTTTTTAACAAGATTATGAGCTAAATCTTTCTTCAGATTTCATTGTAACATAATGTAAATGTTAAATGTGGTAATATTTAATTATTCAGATTATTAAATGTCTTTGACTAAATTTAAATTGTGCAAGGTCATCATTTAAGGAGAAAAAGCTTAAAGGGTTTATGCTGTGTGTACTGCCTTACACTTTAAGGATGATAAATATTTAAATTATAAATATTTAAACAAAAAAAAAAACAAAACAGCAATTACAGTTTTTTCTTTACACACACAGTGTCAGCAAATCGTACGTGAAATTATGTGCATGAGTGTCAGTTGCCCAGGGAGTAATTCACATAATTTCCCTCATGCAGTGTTGGCCCAACACTGAGAGTGTTTGAAAACAAACTCTAAATATAACTTCTCCAAAAATAGAGGATTAGTTACGCAAAATTTAATGAAAGAGAGCAGCCACACTTGCTAAAATATAGAATAAGTTCTGAAATTTGAAAGGAATTTAACAAATAGTAAATGAGCTGGAATTTTTTTTTTATTAGAATGATTTGAAATTTAAGTCAGTGTAATGCTAACCCTGATAAAAATGGAAGCAAAGACTGGGTTTATTTCGATATAATTTTGATCGCAACATTATTGTAATTTGTCTTTTTTGTTATCATAGATTGGTTTACATGATAAACTAAAATTAAATTAATTAGTATTTCTGTAAACATAATTTATCAGATGAAGACATTTGTAAACACTGTATACATATAAATGGATCTATTCGAAGTCTTCCACATAATTTTTAACAATTACAGATTGTTTTCCTATGTTTTCTGTTCCTAGAATTTAACTGAGATATAATGTTTTTCTGTATAATAATTTAAAAAGTAGACTGTTCTAAATTCAAAAATACACTATATAGACAGTATTTGTCTCTGAGTGTTTTATATTGCATTTAACCTACATTTACTTCAAATAAAAATTATTTTATTTTGTGTATAGAATCCAAATTTGAGTCATTCTAAATTCTTTGTTCCTCTACAACCGTTCTACCTATGATAATAATAATAATAATAATAATAATAATAATAACAACAGTAAAGGCTTTAATAAATTGTTGATCAATAACTGAGATAAAACATCATTAATTATTAATACAATTTCTATAACAATATCAAACCAGTCAACATACAAAATAAATACATTTGTCAGTTTTTTATTTGTTTTAGTTCAACTGTTTGCCTCCGTGTTGCTAATTTAAAGTGGTCATTGTTGCAGATGCTAAAGGCTCTATCAGAGAGATTATCCTGCCAAAGGGTTTGGACTTGGACCGGCCCAAGCGAACCCGCACCTCCTTCACTGCAGAGCAGCTCTACCGCTTAGAGATGGAGTTTCAGAGGTGCCAGTATGTTGTTGGGAGGGAACGGACAGAACTGGCCCGCCAGCTCAATCTATCTGAAACTCAGGTATGCATCTGCTGTTCTCGTCGCCAAAAGATTTAAAAATTATGAATTTATTTCATGCAAACTGGAAAATCTTCTGTGGAAAACACATAAAGCGCTGTAGTTATTACCTGAAATAGCATTAACATGCAGAGTGAATTTAACGTCATTTTCTTTGTGTTTATTCAAATACACCATCTATTTTGACTTTCGATAATAGTGTTTCATTTCTTTTCATTTTCATTTCTTTTATAAGCCCTGACACAAATAAATAATAACGTCTGTTTCAGACAAAACAGATTCTCATTATAAAGGTGCAATGATCTTTTTGTCTATACAACTGAGAGAAGTATGCTCACAAACATAATTACAGAGTCAGAGTCGAGCTGGAAATAGGAATTTTGTGGTTCATAGCTGATTATTATTGAAAACACAGGCCTGTTCTGGAAGCACTACTGATACAAACCTTTAATGGCACCAATAAATGGCGCCATTAAAACCTTGTTGTTGGTTAGTGTCAGTATTCACAGACCTGTCAGTTAATTTAAGAGTGCTTGCAGGTTTAAATTCAGTGTTTAGAAAATAAGCGCCGGGGTGACCCAGTGGTTTGCATTTAGATCACAGAAACATTTCTAACTGTATGTATCCATTTAAAGCAGATGAATGCAAATGGTTTGTTTACTGACTCTAAAGTAGTGTTGAAGTAGCTTATAGAATGCTGTACATTATTACCCGGAGCGGCTAAAGTGAAAGCCAGTGTCAGAAAAAGTGCAGACTTCTTCCTCTTGTCATACGTGTTGGGTCAGCAGTAGGTCATGCAGTGTCCGCTGTGGGTGAACTGCATTTGCACTCAGTTTGACACCAAATTCCAAAGCAAGTCACCCAGACACCCTGTGGGATTTGGACTCGGGGGAACTCCTGGTTGTCTGCTTCAGAGCTTTGGTCTATTTTTTAGCTTGAGTTTCATTCGTCTGCTATTTATCTCTGAAAATGTGCAAAACGGCTAACGGTGCTATCAGCTTGGTCTTTGGTGCTAATGTGTTGTGGCTTTTAATGCCGCTATTGCAGACCTCCACTCAAGGTCAAGCTTTTCTCACAAAACGACACAACCGACAACTTTAATCTGTTTGTTCGACAAGGTCACTGTTCCCTTCATTAACAGCTATTTAAATTTTACTTGCTATTTGCTTTTACTTTTTAAACTTAAATGTTTTAATATTTTTTCATTTGATCGACACGATTGATGCTTTTCTTTTTTCACACAAATTCAAAATGAGTTAATTATATGAAGATGTTGTTTTGCTCACATAGAGGTAATAAAGAAAATGACCTTTGCTTTCTATTTCAGCAGAACAAAGGCTTTGGGATTTTCTTCCTGTGTTTGCTTCTGCTTCTTGTCCTGATGAAATGCTTTTTAATGACAATGTGATGAAATTAACATTTTGTTCCCTGGCACTCACAGGTTGTTACATTAAGGTCATTTGCTGTGTGCACATCTTATCTTTGTTAAAGCTACCAGCTTCACATTGATATTTTCTCTGCGTTGAAAATGTAACCTCGAAAATGAACAAGATGTTCCCTCTGAGTCTTGATGACGAAAAACAGAAAATATTGGATTTGGCGGTAGGGCTTCTTCTCTGAGCATGAAATGGTTAACAGCTGGTGAAGAGTTAAACCACCTACCGTAGTGAAGGAAAAGATTATCAGATATGATTGGACTAGCAGGAGGACTGAGCTGACGGCTTGCTGCTGATTGGTACATGTACATTTTGTTCCATATGACAGCGATCAAGTGTGATTACAGGAGAAACTCTGCATTTTATGTATGTTTTGATATTAATTCAATTTAGAAGATTATGTGAACATAAACAATGGATATGACAGAACAACTAAACTGATCTGTGGAGCCAGATAAATGTCTTGATTGAGGGTGTTAATTTGCAATGTTGGTGCCTTTGCTACAGATGTAATAGAGCACAACTTGTATTACTACTAGTATTTTTCTTTCCATCCTTGAAAAATATAGGGAATAAGCTTTTTTTCTCTTCAATACTATTTTTCACATTCACTGTTGGATATAAATGCTTCTCAAATGGTCATGGAAACATCTACCATGTTTCTGAAAATGCAGCTGATCTTTTAATAACATCCTCCATTCAAATTAAGTAGAGATGTTACAATTTTTATGTTTTCAAAAAGAATATATGTTGTTATTTTTAAGTTTGTGATTATGCCAGGCTTTTTTGACTTTCAGAAAGGTAAATTCAATTCATAATCTCTTTTGTCTACTCTATGTAATTTTGGAAGGCAAATCTACATTTTGAGGACCAGGAAATCCAACTGTGAAAATTAAAAGTATTAACAAGTCACTAACGTCACAGTTATTGGGGGCCATTTTGAATATGGAGGTACACAGAATAAAAATTTCCAGGAACACCATAAAAAAAACTTTAGGTAAACATGTTAAGGTTTTCATGTCTTTTAAATGTGGTGCTTATCTTATAACACCGACAATATTAGGATTTCTACCAATAATTATTTTCGTAATGAAATAATTTCATTTGATTTACATTCTATCAGTCTGTAAATTGTTCAAAAATACTACAAAAATTATTACTATCAGTTTAAGTTGGCTGTTTTCTACAACCATAAAGTCTATAAAGATACGCAATGTACAACGATAAAAGGAGAAAGGTGATTTAATTAAACAGAATTTTTTTGCTTGATAACTTGATAACAATGAAGCAATATCACAGCTATTAGTCATTTATTTTTGGCAATCTCAATTTACATTTTCAGCATTAAATATGTGACATCATAACATAATTTGAAGCATAATAACTAGTAAAAAGCAATAAAATCACATAACACTGAAGTCATTTATCATGCATGAACCTTTTGTAGTGTAAAAGGATGATAAAGTCAAGCAGAGGTTTACATATTTAAGGCTATTTAAGCATTTCAATTGCATTCTCCTCCTGCTTCTTCATCAGGTTTTGATTGATCAGTTAGCAATCATTACCTGGATGACAACATGTGTGTGTGTGTGTGTGTGTGTGTGTGTGTGTGTGTGTGTGTGAGAGAGAGAGAGAGAGAGAGAGAGAGAGAGAGAGAGAGAATGTGAGCATCCATGCCCAGAGCTACCAAACAGTTGCTAATTTCAGAGTGCATGTAACTGGGCAAGGGATGGATGGATGGACACTTTGCTACTTTTGATTTGACAACAAAAGCGTTTGATAAAAGCAATCAACTTAATCTGAGAAGAACAAAGATATATGCCATGGTGCAAATATCTACAAGTACTGAGATAAGATGATCACAGGCCCTTGTACACCAAGTATCAGTGGATGGGAATTATTGCAGGACAGTTTTCATGTTGACTTGTTGTTTTGAGTATTTAAATCGTTGATCTATCCTGTACAGAAAATATGTATCAGGATAATCCTTGAACTTATTATTGCACAGTACAATCTGCATGTGTCTCTTCCTATCCAGGTCAAGGTCTGGTTCCAAAACCGCCGCACTAAGCAGAAGAAGGACCAGGGGAAGGACTCTGAGCTGCGGTCAGTGGTTTCGGAAACAGCAGCAACCTGCAGCGTCCTCAGACTGCTTGAACAGGGTCGGCTGCTGACGCCTCCCGGCCTTCCCGGCCTCCTGCCCCACTGCGGCAGTGGCACGTTGGGCTCTGCCCTGCGTCCTCCCTCCATGGCCATGGCCAGCAATGGCAGCAGTAGCAGCAACAGTGGTGGCAGCACTGGCACAGCAGGCAGCAGCCCTCCTCTTCCTACTGTCACCAGCTCAGGAACAGTAGCGGGCCTGCAGAGCTCACCAGCAGCTCACAGCCTCTTCAGCTTTCCCATGCCCTCCATACTCAGTGGCGTCGCCACTCGCATTTCCTCCAACCCCTTGTCCATGGCTGGCTCGCTCGCTGGCAACCTGCAAGAACTTTCTGCCCGCTACTTGAGCTCCTCTGCTTTTGAGCCTTATTCGCGGACCAATGGCAAAGAATCCATGGACAAGAAAATTTTGGAATAATGCTTTGTTTTCACAGATGGATTCCTGTTTCCTCTGGACACATTTAAGTTTTATTCTTGGCTTTTACTGTCTTTGTTTAGTTTTGCTTATTCTCTGTCATCTGTCCGTGTTATGTTCTGTAGCAGTTCATGTGTTCATGTGTTGCACATCTGGCGCCTTGTACCAGGAGGAAAACAAAGACCTACACAAGCTCATTTTAACAAAGACACGGCGGCAGTGGAAAGTTTTTGCACAAAATGTTGAAATAGGACTTTGTTACAGAGATTTAGAGACACTCTGAGGAGATTACTGATATCTTTCAGGTTTCTGTGAAACAAATGTCCTAACTATTAATCCAAATTAACAATATTCACAGGGGCCCAGGGCAGCCACATTGGCTGCTTCATATCAAAAAAGTTCTATCACTGCAGGAGAACAGGTACATAGTGTATAGCAGGAAGCATAGGATCAGTGACAGCAAGTGTAAAGTGATGATGCCTTTATGAATTGTGTTTTACTTTTTGATTGTGTTGGGTAGATGCATGTCACTGCAGTGAGTAGATGTAGAGAAAGAAAGCGAGTTTTCAAACAGCTGAGCAGCAGTTTGTGAGATACGATCAGTAAATTTAAAAAAAAGGACATTAAATGCAGCATAATAAATGAACTAGCAAGGCCATTCTCAGCGTGGAATTGGGGTAGAAAACATGCAAGTGTTTGAAGGTCACTGCTTGGCCGGTGTCAACAGGAAACCTTATGCATTTGACGCTTGAATGCAATTTGCTTATGCAGATGCCTCTCAAATATTCAGCTTACAAAAAAGGTCTTTGTATATCTGTTTGTATTAAGTTTGGAGCAAACCAAAACATAATCCAGAAGAGGTGTTGTCAAGCAGTATGATGGTTCAGTTGTTCAGTGTTTTTTTCTCTATGGTTTGGTGGGGATTTTGACATTTTACTACTGAAGTCCTCATTTTGTGGCATTTTTGTCTTCAGGATGCAGTACATGATTTCTTTGTCTGTGATTTTAATACCACTGTGAGTTCTCAGTTCTCAGTTTTGGTGTACAGTTTCTACTCCATGCTGGAGCTGAGGGCAGGAATGAGTTGTCGAAAGGGGGCGGTCCTGAAGAAAAGCTATTCAGCCTTAATAAGCCGCTCGCTTTGTTGAACACTACAAGGTAACAGGTTTTTCAATCATTAAGACAATATAATAACTTTTCCCTCTTTTGTGTAGTTTTGGAATTCCACAGCCTTCAGTGAAGATTTTGGCAGACAGACGCGCGCGGAGACTGAATCTAGTAACTGTAGTATAAAAGTACTGGAAATGAGAAATGTACTTTAAAATTGTTATTTTATTGTAAATTATTCACCTCTGTAATTAATAGATTATTAGTATATCTGGAAAATAATGAATGAATGAATGTATTTGTGGGGTTGAGGAATCAATCTTTGGTGCTGTTGTTGTGAAATATCTTGAAATTTGTGAAACGTGTGGTGCAAATGTGCATATATATTATGTATATGGCTACAGACAAAGATAAGTGTTTTTCATTTTTCTTTCATACATGTTGCTATGAACCAAGTTGTGATAAATTTCATGACTGTTATACCTCATACACCACGGCCTGATGTGTATGCTCCTCAAAGCAGTTTCTCACTATTTTTGGTAATTTTATTTATTCTAGGTAATTTATACTAATCTTTGGCTGAAGTGGAGAGATGTGTTGAAAGTTAAACTAATAATAGCAGCACTGAATACTGAAATGAGAGGTTTCAACAAGCGGTTTCACAAAAACTGCCAGTCATGAAGCTGTGATCTAATGTATTGCAACTAATTATTTTCATTATCAATTAATCAGCCAATTATTTTTTCTATTCATTGTACAGCATGTAAGCTGTAAACTGAAAACAATGCCTGTCACAATTTCCAAGTTAGCATTCTCAAACATCTTGTTTTTCCTTAACAACAGTTCAAATCCAGATTCAGTTTACAAGTTTATAAAGATCTTAAACAATGAAGCAAAAAACTGATATAAGAACTAAGTTATGACTAGAGGAGAATGATTTCATTATGTTACACAGGCAAGGATAAAATTCTAATGGAAATTTCACTTTTTTTCCCCCTCCTGTTGACACACTCAATTTGATTTTGTCAGTGACATATCATTGTCCAGCTGTATTTGAGGAGTTGACAAAAATGTTATTAAGCTCACGTTTATTATGACTGTAAGATCGCAATGATGAGCTTCTTGAGCAGTATGTTTCTCAGGCAGGCTTACCAAATTCCCCGACTGCATAAGATGTTATCACCCGCAAACTGAGGGCCTTGAATATAGCAGTCAGGGCTGAAATGTACCCTTCTGTTTCAAGTTTTTCAGCTGAAAATAAAATCATGCAATCTAAGTTTTAATTTAAAGTCAATATTCTAAAAATATAGTAGAATTGAACCCCACTCAAAGATGAAAAAAGTAAAGGACTGTGTTCTGTTTAGTAGTAATAGGTCTCTGTAAAAAAAGAAATTAAATGTCATTTTAATTCATGTAGTCATTAATAATTCCTTTTTCTGTCAAATTCCATTAATATAATACGAAAGAACCAATTTCTTCCTAATGTGCAATTTAATTTGCTGGGTTAAATCCAGTGCAATTAACTGGATTGATATAAATAAATATATATACAATAAATATATATGTTTAAAAGCTCTGGGAAAGGTTATTAGTTGAGATAAGTTCTGTGAACTTTTTTTTTCAAAGCACTGGGCTGAATGGATGCTTTAGAAAGCATGCTCTGATCTGTAGACTTCTTTGGACTGGGGTAACAGGCTGTCACAGGACAATCGCACTGAACTGTCGGTAAAAGGTGCTGGTTGAGTCTTCTCTGGACCAGAGAAGAAAAACAATGTACTTGAAAACAGCACGCTTAAAGACAGCATGTAGAGTCATTCATAATTAACAGTACTAATTACCAGTTAAAGGCAGTGGTCATCCTCCTCAATAGTTGAGGATAAGGACCGGAGGCACCGGATTAGTTCAGTGCTGGATTATTGTTTTTCTCAACTGTTGCCAGTGGTGGAAGTGAAATTGTAGTTAGACATTATTTTGAGGTACTTCACATTCAATTTATATTACCCTTCAATTTCAGGACTTTTCAAATGCAAATATTGTGATTCTCATTCATGACAGCTACTTCATTTGCAGATTACATTTTTACATATAAAACAAATGATGATCATATAAAACATGATGACTTGTTAAGGATAAACTACGCCAGGATTTTTAAAGTAGTTTAATTTTGCTCTTGTGATCAGTCCAGCTAGGATATTAGAATGTATCACGGCTACTTTTAGAATAAATAATACTAATTAAGTATAATTTTACTAATAATACTTTTGTATGTTTATAAGAGTAGAAGTTGTTACAGGTCTTTTATATGCACAGTGTGGCTCTGCCACATTAGACATTAGATATGAACTTTTGGCAAAAAAACAAACAAAAAAAACACATAGGCCTATCGTTGCGGCACACAGTGGTTTGCAGAGACACTCCCACAACTTAAAGCTTGCTTGCAACATCTGAACAATTTTGTGTTTGGTGCTGAGTTTAGCTCTGCCTCTTCTGGCAGACTAATCACAGTAGAAATGCAGGAACTGTCCAGTAACAGACAAAACTGGGGCTCTTTTGTGAGCAGACCCAAAGAAACAAATCCTTCCCACTGTGTCTTGGGAATCTCCCCAGAGGAATTAAAAAAAAAAAGGTCACATTGACGCCTCCTGCCCCCTCTCCACCCCTTTACAGCCGCCCTCTCCCATTCTCTCCCTTCACCCAAGTCCAATTAGAAGGAAGGTCGGGGTTTTTGTAAGTGAGGGGTTTCGGTGGGAGTGTGTGTAGGTCTGTGTGTGTATGGACCGACAGTGCTGTCATAGCTGCAGACCACCAACACATTTTCTCCTATCACATGGTCCAGTTTTTAAGCTCTTAGGAGGTGAAAGTGAGGCCACATCCTGTCTTGTTTTTGAAATATCTGTGTTTTTGGCCTTGTCCTTTTTATGCCATACAGGAGATTTACAGGGAGGGGATTTATGTGCTAACAAGTCTTGCTGAAAAAGCATCTCTCTTCTAGCACACGGATTCAACAACCTTAAGTTCTGTAGTGTTACAATTTCCCCATCTATGCATCACAGGCCTTTGAAAAACCTGCACAGCTTAGTCACTTTGTTTCCTCAAAGAATTATTAATCCCATTAAGCGATCAAAGCAGCAAGGGGAGTGGAAACCCCTCAAAAGGAAGGTTTCTACATGTGTATTTAGTAAAAGCATAGGCAATACATAACCATAATCACCAAATGTGTTGAAATACTACAATGTTAATTTACAACTGCAGCAGCCTTACAGTTCCATAGGTTCATGTCACTCACACACACACACACACACACACACACACACACACAATAGTGATGAGCGGTCCGATTCTTTTTACAGTGCAGATTCCTTCGAGTTGATACATGTAAATGTTTCGAACCTTTCGAGTTTTCATTCAGTCTCATTCACTTTAGGTTTCGCTTTATGTCTTGACTCTGTCCGACCCCCCCACCCCCCATTGCTCCTCCCTTTCAGCGCCGTGACGTCTCCGCTATCGCAGAGAAAAGAATCCATTTCAAAGCATTTCAACCACAAAAGTGAAATGCGACATTTGCAATAATGTATTTTTACATATCGGACACTTACATATTGGACACTAAAAATATTCGTTCACACACGCACACAGTTAAAAATCCTGTTACACTGTAAAATAAGATATCATTTGCAGTGGAGCTAGCCAGTAGCCAACCCAAGTAAAATCTGTCTAGTTGTTTACTTATTTCTGAAAGTCATAGAGTTGCAGCGACAATACTTTCCTCCTAATAAATCGAAAGAATGTGTTTAAAAAAGGGATTGTTTGCACAGATGATGAGAATCACCCAGCTGCAGTTCTTCACAGCTCCATGGGGTGTTTAGCCTCTTGGAGCACATACTTTGGTTTATATTCGCCAGCTTCTCTTTTTCGGTTAAGTCTCACTGTTTTCATCAGCATCAAGCAGCAACAAGAGCTGACAGTTGTTTTCAGCCACCGTCCACAAATTGCTCCACACCAGACACAGGTTAACGGAATGAAGCATTTTGTAGCTAAAACAGCCAGGAGTTTTTGGAGACCAAAACAGAGCTAAAAGGAATGCAAATGACCATTTTGACATTCATCTGGTCCATACAAATGCAATTAATTTTGTTTAGTGCCTAATAGTCTATTAAAGAAAAAGTCTGTCTTCGAGGCTTAGTGTGCCTCATTTAGAGGAATGCGTTTGTAGAGTATGGCAGCGATGGAACGTAATTCATGGTTTATAATCACCTGAAATAAGAATGACTGTGTTTTTATTACCTTAAGGCCTTTACACACTGGGTGCGTGACGAATAAATGAAAATGTGAATTGTTCGCTAGCAAAATGTTCAGATCAAAACTTTTTACACTGGCAGTGACACGAATTTGCAACAGAAACGGGGGAATACGAATTTCCGAAAGAGTTTTGACAGCTCACTCCAAAAAGGGAAAAACAGACTCACATGTTACAAATACAATATTAAAACATAGCAGAACTTATCAGCCATCAAACACAAAATACTAAGTAAAAATATGACAACATCACATCACAGGCATTAACAGCTGGCGGGTGTAATCGTATGATAAGACAGATGAAAAGCTAGCAGAGCCTTCTATATGTTAACATACGTTAGCTGATGCTACCTCATCCAGAGGTACAACTATATAAGGTAACGCTACCATTTCCTCTCTGCCATATGTTGTCTAAGATCATTGTCTTAATACTTTGCCTGTCATTTGTCAAACGTTTGGTGCTGAGACACACAGACAATGAGCCTGTCAATCATTATTGGTCATGTTGTTGTTGTGGGACATGAACGTGATGTCTGCACCGCACAACCATCGTGATTGGTTGAAGCATTTGTTCGCTATGCGAATGTTTGGAAAAATCAACCTCAATCTGAAAAATAAAAGGTCGCTTTTTTGCGGTGCAATATTTGCATTCTGTGTGAAAATACTCGTGCCCAATCAACAGTTCAAAAAATATTTTTGTTGTGCGAATTATTCGCACAAAAAAAAGGGAAAAAAAAGCATCCAGTATGTAAAGGCCTTTAGAATGAGCCTTTTATGTCTACAGAGGGAGCAGATTCTCTTCCACGGAGTCTGCTATTTCACACCAGGTTTCTACAGTAACCCAGAATAGACCAGCTAAACACTGACTCTAAAGAGGGCATTTTCAATTGGTGTGAGTTTCGTCACCATAGCTTAAGGCTGTCTTTAGACTAAATCAGGTGATCTGGCGAAACACTGCAGGGTTGTCCAGTGGTGGGAGTGTCACTTAAGCAACATAACAGGACCTCCATTCCTCCCCCAGTCCAAGAGTGGCAGTTGATTGCTGGATTGGCTCCTTTACCTAACTGGCTGCCACAGCAAGACCTAGGGCCGTGTTTCCCCTAAAGTTAAGGCGGATTTAACTTTATTTGCTTCTGCAGTTCAGACCGCCACAGCCAAAACAGACAAGCCTCATTCAAATGAATAAGAAAACCTGCATATCTGAATGCAGCCTGAGTCCTACATGCTTGGAAGGGAGGGCGAGCAGAGGATTATTCCGTTGTGTGCACTCTGCAACTTCACCACTAGATGCCACTAAATTGTGACCATTGGGCACTGAAATAGTTCTAGGATGTCACAACACCAAAAATTAAGCAGCCTAGTTGATACCAGCAAGTTCACTATATTTCTTTTAAATTCTCTTTTCCCAATTTGATACCTCAATGACAAAAAAAAAGTGCACATGCGCATTTGCGCACACACACACACACACACAAGTTTATACTACTATCTTTGTGGGGCCTTCAGACTGACGTCCATTCATGTGTACAGCCTAACTCAAACCCTTTCCCAAACCCTTAACTTAACCTCAATTCACACCTTACCCATAAACTTAAATCTTCACACTAAAATTTAACGTTAAAGTTGTGGGGTCCAGGATTTTGTCCCCACAAAGATTGTCGGACCCTGCACCATCAGTAGAAATCCAGGTTTCAGACCTCACATATGTAGAAAAACAAACAAACAAACACACACATACACACACACACACTTCTACATACTGAGAGTTGAAGCAGTTTACAGTTCACTGACACAGTGATAGACCACTAGTCATTTAAACTCTAATGTTTGATGACAGATGACACTGAGTGAACGGTAATCTTACTTTTATGAGCTATATTTACATAACATTGGCCTAAACACATAAGTCATTAGCTGTTGTTAAAGTCGTAATTGGCCAGAGGTGAAACGAGTACTGAAAATTTGTACTCAAGTACAAATACTATTACATTGCTGAAATATCACTCAATTACGAGTAAAAGTACTAGTGTTAAAGAAGTACCTCCATAAAAAAAAAAAAAAAAAACTTCTTCTCCTTCTTCAAAAAACCTACTCGGAGTGCTAGTTCCTTTTTAACCATTGATGTTTAATGAATTATGAATAGCACGCATTCAATCGAAAGGGATGATCCTTGTACAGAATATCTACTTTCAACATTCTCCCCCATTCTCTCTGATAAATGATAAAGTGCATGAATGAATCTGACTAAGGCAATTAAAAAAACAACAAACAAAACAACAACAAATACTGTGTTTCCCCAAGGACAGAGTTGTAGCAGTGGAGGTGTCACATTCTTTTGTTGTCAAATTACAAAAAAACAAGTGCAATTCCCAATAGCTGCGATTAGCAGCTAAAAATGTTACAGACGACTGTAACAAACATCACATGTAATCAAATAAAGTTACAGACACATGATAAATGAATTTTTATTTACTTGTTTGAATGTTAAATCCTTTCTTTACTGTAAAATTGGAAAGAAAGGAAGCGTAGAAATAAAAATTACTGTCTGCAACGATGCCTCTCCCACCACACCAACGGTTAACGAGTTCTGGAAGGGGGCGTGGCTAAAATGTGGAGGCGGGGTAAGCCATAACCAATCAAAGTGCGTGTTTGTGTGTGTGTGTCTTTCTACAAAGTTTGGCCATGTTACATGAATCTGTTTAAAGGATCTGAGCCTTTTTGTCACAGGCCACTCCCACTGCCACGCCCCCCTTTTCCTGTTGGACCGAACAGTTAATCAGCTGTCCTCTGGCTCATGATCAAGCTTAGCACTAAATTTTGTGTAAGTCTGTGAATCCATTTGGAGGTTATGCACCTTTTTGCAAAAGGCCATCCACACTGCCACGCCCCCTTTTAGCCAGTTAGCATGAACACAAACACACACCTTCACACACACAATATTGACCTCCATGTCAAATTTCAGGCTCCTTGGGTGAAAACTATGGCTGCCAAAGACTGGAGAATTTTTGTGGATCGACCGACCGACAGAGTGGCCTGCAGAGCTGCTGGTTGCAGCTAAAAAATTTTTTTCGTACGCTGGCAAACTTCGTTGTCTCTGAAAATATACAACTAAAGTTGTATACTTACTTATACTTATTTGCTATTGACCCTAACCCTCATATTCACACAATTCACACACGAGTAAAGCAAAAAAGTGTAAACCAGGTAGCCTACTTTGCTCTTACCTTTACCTTATCTTCTGCACACGGATTAGAACATTATTTATCAGGTAGCTGTCAATCACTAAACAAGCAAGCTGAGCACAGTCAAGATCATTAATCTAAACAGCTGTAACTTCATGTGAGCAACACATTGAGGGCATTTAGCTGGTGCAGCGAGGCTTTTTGTCCGGTTCGAATGTGAGCGTTTTAATTGGTCGGTTTGTAATTGGACCTAAATGCAGATCAAAGGTTTGAATATTATTTAAAATTGTAGGTTTACTCAGTAACGAATATGACTTTAAAAGTGGCAAAGTAGATTACATGGCTTAATTTGTACTTGGGTACAAGTAAAATTACAGACAAAACTACTCCTAAAATTGCAAGTACCCAAAAACCTACTTAATTACAGTAACGTGAGTGGTTGTAATTCTTTATTTCCACTCCTGTGGTTAGCTGCACAGCAGTCCCAGATGTCTCAAACAAGAATAACAGAAATGTGTTTTTTAAGACAAGGATAACAAGGATAAAACTTTGGTAATATTTCTAATGAAACATTAAAGCAACACTGTGTAACTTTAACTGCGACCCACTGCTTCTTAAAATGAAACTTAACAATGCACGTTAATACATCGCACAAAACAGTAATTTTAGTAAAATTTGGTCATATTTCACAGAGACAATGTCCGCTGGTTTTCCCTCTGATGTTTGACGACTGCTCTGCCTGTCTGCAGCCTTTTACTTTAGCAGAGCTGTCACCAGCAACGATATTTAAGTCTGCAACTTCGGTCTTCGATCTCCTGGGTCCCTGATGTCATTGTTGACTCGAGCCGTTATTGGTTGAATCATTTTTTTAATTCAACCAGTTGTATCACGCCAATCCCCCTGTCAATATAAACTTGTAAATATCAAATAAACTAGAGCTAGCTTGGTGTTAAAATTTAGCACTTAACTATCAACAAACAAAGCCCTAGCAATGGTTGCCAAGGAGTAACAACACTTGCACACACAAGCACGTACTGTGGTAAAGATCTTTGCTAGCGCGTGCCAGGCAGGCAGAACTCAGCCATTCCATTACCACAGGAAAACAGATCGTTTTGCCATGATAACGGATTAATTTATCAGCTGGGTTTTCATCACATGATGGAAATGGACCATTTACAAATGGCCATACCAAAAAAGACAAACCAAACAAATGTTCAATAACTTGATTTCTGTGGTGTGCAGTGCCATCAAAATCACCTCACATACCAATGGCCTCCTGCTGAGTCTACTACAGCGCTCAATTTGGGAAACAGGGCTTTTACATTATTTGAGGAATTTTTATTGGGGATAATATTCAATAACTTCACTTTTATTGGGTGTAGTCCCTCTAAAATCACATCACACATTAATGGCCTCCTGCTGGTTATACTAAAGCACTTAATTTGGAGAAATGTGCTTTTACATAATTTTATGGAATTTTTATTTGAAATATTATTCAATAACTTCACTTCTATAAGGTGTAGTGCATCTAAAATCACCTCATTGAATATTATTCATAATGAAAATTCCCTAAAATTATCTAAAAGCCCCTTTTCCCATGCTGAGTGTTGTAGTATATTCAAAGGAGGCTTCTGGTATGTGAGGTGATTTTTGTGGCACTACTCTTCACAGAAGTGAAGGTATTAAACATTTGTTTGTAAACGTAAATGTAAATGTTCTTTGTTTATACAGCCCTTTACAACAACCCTTTCGGTGAACCAAAGTGCTTTACAATAGATAGTACATAAAAAGAATAAATAAAAACAATTAAAAACAATACAAGCAATAAAAGCAGTAAAATAGAATAAAATAAAATAAAAGTGTCACCACACTACTGGGTATTAAAAGCCATCCTAAATAAATAAGTTTTCAGTCTAGATTTGAAGAGGCCCCAGTGTTTGTACTATGACCTGGGCACTTTCAACAAAAGTTGGTTAGACGACCTCAAAGCTCTACCAAGCTCATGAACAGTTAAAAGCTCAGATAAATAAGATGGGGCGAGGCCGTTAAGAGCTTTAAAAACAAACATTAAAAGTTTAAAATCAATTCTACAATGGATGGGAAGCCAATGAAGGGAGTTAGGAACAGGAGTGACGTGCTCTTGTCTGTTAGTGTTGGTTAAAAGACGGGCAGCAGCATTTTGCACAAGTTGAAGGCGACTAAGAGAAGACTGGGAGACGCCAACATAAAGTGCATTGCAGTAGTCCAATCTTGAACTAATTAGAGCATGGATGGCTTTCTCAAGGTCGTGGTGGCTTAAAAACATTTTAACTTTGGCCAGGAGACGTAGTTGGAAAAAACTAGTCCTGACAACATTGTCAATTTGTTTGTCAAACTTCAGATATCTGTCGAAAATCACTCCCAGATTTCTGACGGTTGGACTGAGCTTTGAAGACAAGGTACCAAAGCCAGCCGTCACAGTATCCCCAAACACAACACATTCAGTTTTATCATCATTTAAATGAAGAAAATTTTGGGCCAACCACTGCTTAATATCAGCAATACAACCAAACAAAGAACTTTGTGCACTATTACTATTAGGCTTCACTGGCAGATAGATTTGTAAATCATCTGCATAACAATGAAAAGAGAGGTTGTGCCTGGCTATAATTGACCCAAGTGGCAACATACATAATGAAAAGAGAATAGGGCCAAGAATAGAACCTTGTGGGACCCCACAGGAGGGAGGAGCACTGGAAGAGGACAAGTCACCAACCATAACAGAGAAGGTTCTATTGGTGTGTCTTTTTCGGTATGGCCATTTGTAAATGGTCCCTGCGCTCTGCTCTCGCCGCCTGCTGCACGGCACGACGAATGTAATTCATACAGCATGGAGGACCGCTTGATTCGATTAAAAAAAATAGGCTGTATGTCATTGTCTGTGTTACCATGGTGGGAAAGAGGTGTTGTTTGCTTTCTAACGTTTCGCTTGTTATTGATCCGGGAAGTTCAAATCTGTGAATATCTTTCTAACTTTACCGCAGTCAGTCCAGATCTCTAGTAAAAAACACTAGAAAGGAGGAGACAACGGGCGTTTTTATTCCATTATCATGGGAAAACGGTGACGTTCAGTTTTTGTTTCATGTTCTAAAATGTTACGGAAACATTACAGCCAGCATTTAATCTCCACACAGATCATCGGCTCCTCAGTTAACTTTCTCCCTGGAGTGACAGATTAACAGCCTGGGCTCCTGTGGCGAGCAGACCAGCAGGTCTCACCACAAGCTGCAGCTCCTCGCAAGTCCAAAAACTTAAACAAGCATTATTTGGATAAACTGACCATGTATTTGAGATCCACGTTAACATTCTCACCTGAAAAATATATATCAGAAAAGTTATATTTTAACAGTTGTACAACAATAGGACTGTTCCCTGCTTTGCTCCATGGCTGTTTGTGGAGACGAGAGACAGTTTACAAGGCTGGGGTTCAAGGAGCTGTCAATCAAAATGTGATCTGCCACACCCCTACAGTCTTGAGAAATGGTATTACCCCCCAAAATAAGCTCTCTCTGAGCTGGGTTTTCTAATAGATAAATATATTTATTGTAACTCAGACTTTTGTAGATACTCAATGTGACATTCAACTCTGATAATAATTTGTGAATTCTCATTGTTTTAAGTCGCGTTTCCGGAGGCTTTAAGATAACAAGACCCATTGTTGCAGTTGCTGGAAGACGGCCCCTTTGTGTGATTGGCTGCCACAGCGTGACATAGGGCTGTGTTTCTCCTAAAGTTGAGCTGGTTTTAGTTTATTTTTGCTGCAGTCAGCTGTCTTTTTTTGGGCAGCCACTGTGGCTCGGACTGCCGCAGCCAAAACAAACTAAACCTAATTCAAATGAATGAGAAAACCTGTGTGTTTGCTGGATCACCTGATTTGGTCTGAATGCAGCCTAATGCTCTTTCAGTGTTAAGTGAATGGCAACAAAATACACAGTCTTCCTCTTTCATGAATACTGTATATCCCCATGTTTATCTGAAACAAATATGAGATTTTAGCAATCAAAGTTACACAGGTCCAGTGGATATCTTCTTAGATTACAGTCTCTTCAGTAAAAAATTCCCTTTTTTAGTGACTCTGCCTTCAGTGCAGCACAACAGTTCAGACAGTTCACATCTGCATGTGCGCTCACAATTAGCAGAAGCAATGTACACTGCAAGTCTGCATATATTGTTAACACTGGTGCCTCACTGCTTGAGTTCTCGTACTTGTTGCTTCCTGTTATCTTTTGAACATACTGTAACATTATTCAATGTAAATCTCCTGAATATTGTAATGCTTTTTAAAATTTCCTTTTATTCTGAGCACCTGGCCAAAATAACCAGACATTTGTGTGTTATTTACCACAAGGTGAGTGGTGCTGACTGTCTTATTATATGTAGTGTTATAACCAACTACCTCAAGGTTTTCTGTCAGCCACATAGCAACATCCTGTTATAATGTACATCAGCTTTGTAGAGAACACTGCATTGTTTGACCTCACACAGCACACTGGAAAGCCTCCTTCTGTTTCGGAAAAGACTCTTTTATCTTTTCACTCTCAGTGAAAACATTTTTCTTCTGGAGGTCAGGTCACAAAGGCAGTTCCCGACTGGAATCTGTGCAACCATCCCTTAAGTTTTAAAATGTTATTTAAAATATACTATAAATGTTGCAACATTACACTTAGATTTGATAAATATACAACGACTGCAGCATAGAACATGGCTGCATTTGTGGTCTGTTGTTTTGTCCCACTAGTTAGCTTGCATTCATAGCTACACCAGTTCAGAAATCAAGACAAAAATGCATGTATAACTTTTACAGAGCAGTAACTGCCCCCACATACTAAAGTTATAGGCTATGAATAACAGCATAACAGTAGTTTATACAGATGTAGAAGTTAAAAAGCAACTTAACAGTGTCACACATATTTTAAGTTTATGATTATAAGCTAATATTAGTGATAGCACACTAAGTAAGACTGTAACAGCAAAAGCTCAGTTGAGCAAGTCTGCGGTTTATTTCTTGAATTCTTTTTTTTCCCAAATGTTTCTTTTTCTTTGAAAACTAACAAACTGACACTTTAATCACCTTCAAGCAATTCAGTCACCCTCAAATTATTTATGTCCAAAAAACTAAAGATGAAGATAAGGTTCAGATTTGAGGGCCAAATCAGATTTGCCTGCAGTTTAAACATAGTCTAAGCCTGTTACACTGAAAATTCTCAATAAAACAGTATGTGGTGATTTCACAACACAAAATTGTAAAATACATTTGAATTGCAGCTCCCTTATGCAACTACTAAATCATAAAGTGACATGTATAAAAAACAAGTTGAAGATAAGATGAAAATATCAAACTATTTTACATTTGAGTGCTTGGATGGGTTGAAGAGGTCTCAGCTAAATGATGAAAACTGTCCTTTGGTCTGGTGGTATGGCAGCAGATACCTCTATATGTCTTTCCAGACGGCAGCAGGTGAAAAGCTGGAACTACATACACTTCCACCATTCTATGTAATATATATTCACTTCACTGCCAACGCAAGTGTTTTTTATTATCTCTAAGTTTGAACACAGTATAGAAACAAAGACGAAAAAGTCATTCCTGTGACACAGCTGTGCAAATGTTCCACTGTTGTTTAATGTGGAACCAGTTTCCAGTTCTCAAATAGAACTGGTTCTTATTTCTAATCCCTTAAGAGAATATTTGATCAGCATTCATTTACATTTAGGCTATTTTAGTCAAAGAAAAAGTCTGCTTCCTGTAGGGGCACAAATGTTATTATAACATAGGATTATTGGTAAGTGGTTATTGACGTGCTTCTTGGTTTGGAGGCGGAGGAATAGATTGCCTGAGTCCCACCCTTCTACTTTGGGGCCATGGGACCTTAGTTCAGAAAAAATACGAATGAAGTCAATGGAGAGGGACAAATTATTTTTTGATTTTGTTTGGCTTGTTCCCTGAATTAAACAAAAGATAGCTGGCAATTTAAAAGATAATTTCTCATGTAAAAAAAGTCGAATTTTGTTGTCAAACAGTAAAGTAAAACAACTTTTTTTGTGAGACCGCTCAGTGAGCTACATGTCTAGTCTCAGACAAGATTCGTCATCAATACAGACATGGCCATCAGCTTTGTAGATTTCACAGCATTTTTCCATGATGAGGGGAAAAGTGTTAAAAGAGGTGAAAACCTTCAGAAATCAGGTCATGTTGAGAGCTGCAGCTACTCGAGGGGGAGTTAGTTGGTTTCTGTGAGCCAGAGGAGGGAAAATGTTATGACGTCAGTTATGCGACATGTGTTGTAGTCTTCATGATTACGTATTTATTTTCACAAGCTAATACATCCACTGTTTGACGACAAACTTTCTTCACATGAACAACTATCATTTAAATTGATGAAAATCATAAGTGTAATTCAGGACACAAGTCAAACAGGATAAAAAAAAATAATTTTTCTTTCTCCATTGACCACCGTTCATGTTTTTTCCATACGAAGGTGCCACTAAGTTTGTGACTTAGGTACTCTGTACAAGAAGAGTGTGTTTCATGGTGAGAGAGACGCCATATTGTTTTGGAGTCTCCGGTTGCTATGGATACAGTACGTCTTCTGTGGGTGCGTTATGGCTGCTTTGTGTGTGTGTGCCTGCGCGTTTGTGTGTCTGTGTGTGTGTCTGTGTGTGTGTGGGGTGCTTGGCAGAGGTTCATAAAGGGATTTGGTGGTGTACTGTGTTAAAATTTCAGATCAAGTCTCGAGTTTACTTTCACTTTCGCCAAGTTACCCACTGGAGCTTTAAATAGGCCAACATTGCATTTCTGGATTTTAAGCCTGTGTTTCGGACCTTTTACAGACATTAGAATTAGCTCTGTTGTCATCCTTCTTTGAGATATGAAATCAGTCTTTGGCCAGTTCTTCCTCCCATCACTCGTTCATGTTGTCCTTTTTTTTAAACACTGCATACACATGAGCTTCACATCATTGTCTTGCAATGTGCAAGTGTCCAAAAACATGCCAGCTTTGATAAAAATAATCGATAAACTAAGAGGCATACGATTCCCATGGACTGGACAATCTGGAACCATTTTTTAGCTGAAATTGGTTCTCCATTCCCATCGGTGCACAAATGCCCAATATGACTGTAGATCCTCTGGCTCCTTAGCTTAATTTTAAGCCTCTGTCAAATTGTGTACAAATGCAGCAACCAAATGAATTAATTGCCATTCTTCTATCAAAATCCATTCTTGTTTTCTTTCTTAGATCAAAATATAACATGTACTTATGTAAACTTGAACCAACTAACCAACTCCAGGAGGTGGAGGGCCAGTCACTGCAAGCCCTTTGCTGATGGGATAGCTGTAAAGCTAATCCTTCCCCTCCTGGAGTTTGAAAGGTGGGTGTGCCTGCTACAGGATAAGGGTGTTGAAGAATGCAAGTTGTCCTTTACAGTTGAATGGAGACTGGCATCTAACTCTGAGTCACTGTGGAAAAAAAAAAGAAAAAAAAAGTTTGTTTTAACATCCAGTTTATAAAGACACTGCATCAGCCTTTAACAACAGCAGCTGACATGCAAAATTAATGCATAATATTATGATACCGATTTGCCTGGGTGGATCTGAGGAGAGGGAAATCGCATCCTTTTGAACTCATCATAAAAGACTCTGGGGGAAAAAAAAGGTATTTCTAAAATGAGGGCACTGCTCCTATAGGCAGAAGCCCTTCACTTGCATTAATTTGCTATTTTTTGCATGCGGCCTGAAACGTTTGGATGAGCTCTCTAGGGGCTGCCGTCAGCCTCACCATGGCAGTGCTTACCACTTCAAACTGTAGTGCTTTTCCACCATCAGAGAGCTGTGTGTGTCTTTATTTGATGTGTGACTGCCAGTGTGTTGGTTGTGCAGGGGCCATGGTTCAAAATCATCTTCAAACAGTCGCTTACAAGCTATTGTGTAGAACATGCTGCGTCAAATGAGAATGGATCAGAGCTTCAAAAATGAGAAAACAGGAAACTGAGAATTTTTAAGGGGAAAATGTGTGCAATCATGTCATTTTACCTGTCACTCAACAGTTCACTTGCCAGGACATTGTGTTGGTGAATTTGTGACTCGAGAGGGAGGGAGACACACAGAGACAGCACCTATACATTAGATACAGCAGAGGTGTCCATTTTTCAAGTTAAAAATCACTAAGCATTTTTGTATCTTATAAACAATGTCATTGTAGTTTATTCTCGAATAGTAGCTGGGAGTTTGTTTACCTCAGCTGCAAAAAGAAAGAGGCCTATATTTCTTGTTTCCGATTTCACCTGCAGCCTATTTGTCATATTTAAGTAAAAAGCCTCCCTGTTTTTGGAGCTGTTCCCATTTTAATATGTTGTCAATCCTGCTTACCTCTAATGCACATTTGCTCTGTTTTAATTGTTGTCACAATAAATTCAGCATCAATTGCAATTTCAGATCAGTTTCTGTAACAACAGCAATAAAGTTATGAGATACTGGAGATACGTTAGAGTTTCTCATTTGAAGCGATTCTCTTTTCTGACAAATTACTTCTTAATCATTAACCTACACACTGTGACAGTGTACACAAATATACAGTTAGAGGTATTAATGATATTAAGGATAAGTGCATGAATTCCACTTCATCCTTAATTGCTAAATGTTTATTCAGCAACTGACGGTGTGTGTCATTTATCATGACAGAAGCATACAAGCTGCAATGTTGACAAAACATTTCATTATATTGTGATCTCATTTTATAGATGTGAGTGTGAGCTGTCATCTGTCAATATGTGCTGCTCCTGTTCAGGGTGTGCGCCGTGCCTCGTCCAAAGTGAGCTGGGAGACTCCAACCCCTGCAACCCTGCTGAAGACCAGTGGTCATAGAGGTGAGGTGCTCTTAATAGCTTTCAGCTGTTTCACGTTTAAATCACAATCTGCCTCTTACACACATACAGAAACACCCATACTGACATACTAAAAATAAATAACAAAGATTACAATATTGTAAACCCTGTTCTGTAAGCACAGACAGAGCCCTCTGCTGGATTCTAGGGGTAACAGCCAGTTATAAAACATGTTTTAAATTTTTATAAATGTGTTGTTTTGGTTTTATATCTATTGTAATAGCGTATTCCAATCACACCCACCAGCTGAAATTTGCACGTGTAGTTGGCCAGTCCAGACATGCCAACTAAATATGTCTTGCACATAGACAGTATATTAAATAGTGGACAGAGCCATAGTTATGTAACCCATGTGTACGTGGACTACCTTTTTAAAGACTTGGGGCTGCCATTATGTATTTTAAGTGTTTAGGCATATTTGTATGGAGTTCTCAGAGCTTGTATTTGGTGAAAACTCCAAGTGGCCGTCTTGAGGACCTGCATTTTTTAGCACCCATGATGACCTTAGTTTTTTGCCCCTGGTGCTTGCCACTCGGTCTTCGTTCAATTCAGTGCCATTCTGTGCGTAATTTACATGTTCTTCCCGTGCTCCTTACAGCACTGGCTTACAGCTGGAGTGTCTCCTGGGTGGCAATCGACCCTTCACTAAGCCACGCCCCTCTTAGTTACTGTTGCTATGTCTGTTAAGCTTTCAGAGCTAGCATGGAGCTCACACTGTAACTAACTGCACTCCCTGGTGAAATATTGTCTAATTTTTGGAAAAACACAAAGTGTTTTCAGACAGCAGCAGACAGAAGTTCTGCAATGAGCCTCTGAATGATAAATACAGGAAGTCAAAGTGACTCAGCAGTGAAAACAGGTCAGAGTTATGAATATAAAGATACATGCTAAAGCTACAGATCACAGCGCAGCTGCTTCAACTTGTGTTTCATTTTATTAATAAAACAAACAAGGACCCTCGTAACGATTCAGGACCCATTTAAGACAAGCAGAGGGCGTGTCTTTGTATATTGACGTTAAAAGTAAAGTTGGCCTTTTTAGTCGGATTCCAGTTCAGGATATCAGCGGTGCAAACTGTTGAGAGCTGCTATTTCCAGACTTCAGCAATAGACTTTAGCTTAGCTGGCCAGGCCTCCTAGTGTTCTGAATAGCTACAAGTAACTCAAATTATGCAGCTAGTATTTACTAATGACAAGGTAACAAGGCTTCAGTGTTTATTTTAGGGTTACTGAAGCAGACGTAATGTTAGCTGGGCTTATTTAACTGTGAGAGGTTCAACGGGGAATGAGGACGCCTGAACAGTTTTGCCCAGAGAATAACGTTACACTTCTCAGCGTTTGATTTTGGAAAGGTAAAGAACGTAAGAGGGCCCGACCGATATGGATTTTTTGGGGCTGATGCCGATAACTGGTAAATCAACCAATTAAATTTTTTCCTTAAAAAAAAAAAAAAAAAAATCTTGTTTTGATCCCTTAAATATAGTTCAAACTCTTGTGACAAAGATACGAATTAAAGGCAGAGCATTTTACTTTTTCCCGATACTTTGTCAAAAATTAGTGCAGGAACATTTCTCAACATCAGTGTGGTGATAATGTCCTTGGTAAAGTAGTGTACTTTACTGAGTACCTTATCGCTTCCACTTTATGCCATCTGTAAAAAAAGGAAGCAAAAAGTATGAATTCAAAAAAGTGAGACATAACTATGCATTGGCAAAAAAAAGTTTTACAACAAATGTGTCTGTTACAAGGGGCATTTTTAAATTCAGGCATTATGCATTTTTCTTTCTATGAAGCATGCATGACTATAGCTAGCTGATGGTAACTAGTAATGATGAATTTATTACCTATAAATTTAGGTAATAGGTGTATACTATAAGCAACATAATGAGTAAAGTCACTGGCAAAACATTATTTATGTACCTCTCTGATGCCTTTAAACGTTAAATCACGTTTTCTCTGCTCCATCATTCTTTGCTGTGAAGTCATGACTCATATGAACCAAAATCCAACCAGAGACGCCTTTTCTTACTTGTCAAAACATGTCATCTTTTTCAGTTTTCCGTTTTAAGTATATAATGGTCACAAACAGTCAAGAGATGATGAGCAATGCCTCTGGTAGTACTGGGTGCAGAGGAAACTGTCACCCTAACACCAGTTAATCCAAACACACACAGTGAGCTGCTGATACAGCTTTAATGTGCCACGTTATACAAGGTTAACGTTTCTGACAAAGTAAACTTAAGAGTGACATGACATCATGACGGTCGCTGTAGAAGAGTTAACAGCAGTGATGTTATTCATTTTAACTTTTCAGGCCTGCACTGCGTAAACCCCCCTCCCCTCTGCACTCGCACTGCTCCACTCTAACCGCGCCCCAACACGCAGCTGCCTGAGTGATTAACGATGTGTTCCCCGTACTTTCAAATATTGTACACCTACATTAATCCTGCAGTTACTGACTCGGGTTTTAAAGCTGTTACCTAACGCTATGCTAGGTTGGCATAACTTTAGCGACGCTAACATAAACAGATAGGGAGTAACTTTGATGTTAGGTAACACCAGCTAATGCCAAGTTAGGCTAGCCTAACTTTGCAACGGAAAGCATGACTGACACAACGAAGCACGTTGTCATGACTCATGGGACAAGAGGGTTGAACTGAAACAGGAGACATGTTGCGTCATTGTTTATTTCACAATCTAGTTCTAAACTTACCCTGAAGGCGAACTCCACTCAGCTCGTTCCAGCTGCTCTGCTCCTTAGACTCTCTGGCCACTACAGTGTGATGAGAGCGGTGGGGAGTGAATGGAGTCAGAGCTCCATCTACTGGATAAATAGCGCGAGGACATCATTCTGAGTGACACAAGACTCATTGCCTGTACTGCTTTATGAAAAATAAGGCATTAATCAGCATTTTATCAGCAAAAGTTTGGCCGGTACCAATTATTTTGAAAAGGGCTGTAATTGGCCGATTAAGTCGGCCAACCCATTAATCGGTCGGGCCCTAGAATGTAAATCTCCTTTGAATCTCGCCAAATAACAAGGATCATTTTTAAAAATGCCCCAGACACAACATTTAACCGTGTTGAGCTCGAAATCCACAAAACCAGCCTGAAAATGACGAAGATCTGAAAAGACTGCATGAGTCTCAGTGGAGCACAGCTGTGTAGCTGTCAGACCCCGGTCGGAGCTGGCCAATGCTACTCTCTCGATTGGCCGTTCAAGGGCGGCGCTTAGCGAAGGGTGAATACAGTGGCTTGTCACTGCTGCTCATGGATGGATTAAATGCAAAAGACCACTTTCACTATGGTGTACTAGTAGTAGTATGATTGTAAGTAACATAAAGATATCTTTTTCTTCTTCTTTCTCCTCATCCCACTGAACAGGGCTGTTGACACTGTCACGCCGCATGATAAGGGTACATGCCATGGACCACAGGGTCTTCTCCTGCCTGCCTGAAAGCTTGGGAGATACACTCACAAGGTCATCCATCAAGGTTCTGCATGGGCAGAGTCTCACCTACCTCTCTATCACCAAAGCACACAGAAACACACTGCACACACCCTTCCTACTTTAAAAAAAATGCAAAAAGGACTGAATCCTACGGACAGGCAAGAGGATCTAACCTCCTTACCTCGCATCAGCTGTTTCAGCTTTCACCCTTCTCATAGGGTTTCAAATCTACTGCGTTGCCTTGCCCCTGCTCCCCAGACCTGGGATGTTTGAAAGCACTTGGTTTGAGGTCCTAAGCCATATGTTCTCCAACATCGTTAATGGAGTAGCAGACCTAACTCTGCCCCTGCTGTTGATATAGGTGATTACCGTGTGGTTGTCGGTTTCCAAAAACTCGTGTCTTCCATGGCTCAGGGGCTTCAAGTGTTGGGGGTGTTGTGGTCTGGGTTTTTGTGTCCAGTTTGTTTTGGTTTTCCCATGTTGTTTTCTCTCTCCTCCTCCCCTCCTCTTTGAGTTCTCTCTCCCTGCAGTGTGTGTGTGTGCAGCAGGAGGCGTGGTTGGCTTCACTCTCCTCTTGAGCTGTGGCAGAGGCACACCTGGTTTCAATCAACACCAATCACCTGCTCCATATTAGACTAGTCAAGACTCCGCTCCTGTGCCAGATAATTCCGCGTGGTTCAGTGGTGCTTCTCAAGCTGGTCACACACTGGCTCTGCAGCGCCACGGCACAACATCTGACACGCATCAAGTCCCACCCCTAACACATATAGGAAGTGCCATGCTGCAGCGCGTCAACAGGAGGACCGGTAACACCAAGGGAAAACACAACGTTAACGATTGCGTGCTCCGAGCGGGGAGCACACTTCCTTCTCTTGTCAACTAGGCAGTCACCTTAACCACTCTGCTACTGCACTGACATTACTGAAGTGAGGTCTAGATCTTTCCTCAGTGAATAAAATCTTTCCCTATCCGCCACAGAGGCAGAGAAGAACAGCCTCCACAGCCTGAGAGGGTATAAAGTATGTCTCTGTACAAAAAAGCCTTTTCTCTGATGAAAAGGCACCTTTTCAGGAGCAGCCGCTGGAAATAGAACAGTGGCACAAAGGGTTGTGGGACGGCGCATCGCTCACGTCTCTCCACCGTCAGTGTGGGGCCATTCATTTAAAATAACAGGGGCGGCTGTTTAGCTACGACGTCGGTGTGTTTGTTTTTGCTTTCACGCTTAGCTCCCTGTGTTTTTCGGCTACTTGCTGTAGTTTATGCTTTTGCAGTCGTTTTTGCTGTTACATACCAGTGTTTTTATCTAGAGTGTGCCTCACTGAGAGGATATTATCATTAACCAAAAAGAACAAAATGACGAATGCTAGAATAGAAAAAACATTTTCGTTAACTGAAATAAAAATGAATCTTTCCAAATAATGACAACTAAAACGGTATTGTAGGTTTACAAAACTTAATAAAACAAAATAAAATTATAGAGAAGATATCCTCAGTTTTCGTTTTTGTTGAGGTGTTTTGGGTGGATACTGATTCTGTCTTTCAAGATCTATGTTCCTCCACTACTCCTCCCCTGTGAAATTTTTCGGTTCGCCTTTGCCTTCAAAAAATACATCCAAAAAATTTTGGCGGTGGATTTCGTAGTGACTGCATGACAGTATGCTAGCTTATCTAACAAGCTGCTAGCTAGTAGGCTATTTTCTTCAATTCATTTGGATAGTCAAGTGAGTTTGTATAGATAGAAAGAATGACATTATATTTTGAATACATCGTGAATCTGATTCTGCTACTGTTAGATTTCTATCCTTCTGTAAAGAAATGCATTTCTTGCGTTGGACACTAAGGGGCATTAACCAATCTATGGACACCAGTCACACAAGTAAGCATAAATGAAGCATAAAGCTGCACAGATCATCATTTCATTAGTTAGTTTTCTCTTCCTGATGACAACACCATGGGTCGGGCAGCACAGTGGCCTAGTGGTAAGCACTGTTGCCTCACAGCATGACAGTCCTTGGTTTGAATCCAGGTCCTTTTTGTTGGAGTCTGCATGTTCTTCTCGTACCTGCGTGGGTTTTCCCTGGAAGCTCGGGTTGCCTCCCGCCATCAAAGACGACAAGCTGTGGCTCCTCACAAGTCTGCAAGCAGGTGTTATTTGGATAAACTGACTAGGCTACATGTAAGGCCTTTATGTTGTTACATTCACACTTTAAAAAATCCTAAATTTATATATTGACAGTCCTACGACTCCACTTTACACAGCTTTTTGCCTGCTCAGGAAGGACTACAGTGTGTCTAGTTCCACCATTTTGGTTTGTTATCATTGGTACCCCACGGAACCGTGCCAAAAACTAGGACAGTATGGATCGTTATTTGGTACCATTCACAACTTTTGACAATGGAAACGCAAATAACTGCACTTGTGGTAAAACTGTGTTTGGCTATGCTGTTTTGTGCTGTGCAAGTTGGCTTTTGGACCAGTTAAAACTGTGTGTGTTTGGATAGGCCCATGTTTTTGTCTGCTGTGCACAATGTGCTAATGGACCCATTTTACTATGCTATGTGTGTGCATGTTGTCAGCTGTGTGCACCAGCACCTGGTAATGTCAGTTCTAAGAATGGCACTTTTTATTTTCCTGGCTTTGATAAATATGCTGATGATGATGTCAATGTGTTTGTGTGGTTATGTGTGTGCACTTGTGTGTGTGTCTGTGTGCCTGCACTCCTGATGTCTTTGCCCTGTCACTGAGCCAGAGGTTTAAACACTTAATAGTCTCAGGTTAAAGTGTAGCACATGAACACAAACTGAAATGCAGTGGATGGTTATGCCAGATATCAGTTTAGCAATCGCAAACTAAGTTTTTCGTGCTCATGATTTTTTTTTTTTCTTTTTGTGGCCATGACCCTTTAGGGGCTCCATAGTAACTTGCCAGGTGGCCACAGAAAAAAAAGAAGAAAAATTCAATTTAAAAGACCCCATGGTAAGATTAGCTTCCCGGGACCTTGTAAAATGCTGGATTTTCAAAGTAAAAGTCCGGGTTGCTAAGAGATTACTGAAGGGCCACAAACAAGGCCGCAGTTTTCAAATAAGTACTCATTCCAGATATCTAAAATTTTCAGCAATGCTTAGCATTTTTTTTTTCTTCTTCTGTATATTTCTCAGTTGACTGCTACCGAAACATATTTTCAGCTAGGCTACAACCATTCATAAAAGTTTAAGATTTGTTCTTTAAGGACATTTATGATTCAGTAAAAAAATTCTACCATTTACACTTTTTAAAAAAACTAGAGAACTGTACTGAACTGAACTGTAATATCCTGTGGTTGAAAGCAACTAAGTACAAGTGGTTTACTTCACGTACACATAAGTTAAGGTACCTCTACTTTACTCGAGTATTTATGCTACTTTTACAAGGCTATATATTTCAGTTGGGTATGTTCCTTTCTTCTTCACTACTTTAATTTGACAGCTTTAGTTACTAGTAGCTTTTAAGATTGATAGCTTATTTTACACAGAATAATATAACAAACTAATAACATTGTGAATGAGTAAACCAGTAAATTCCAACTTCTTTGGCCTGTATAATTTAAAACAATCACACGCCTTTACTTCAGGAAATACATATCCTAGGCTAGTTACTGCGTATATTGAATTTTACAGACTTACACAATAACGTTACAGGCTACTTCTGCAACCTAATATGATTAGAGGAGCCTAATGCAAAAAGCTACTCACCCCCGTCCTCACGCGCGCCCCTCGGACGGCTCCATCCATTTTCTGCGCAACATCCGGTTCCGCAGTCATATGACTCGTCCTCTGCTGACATTTATGTTATCCAGCAGCAGTTAGCACAGCACATCGGCCAACGACTGCTTTCTCAGGTTTTCCTGTCTGTATTCGACAATGGCAGCATTGGTGGCAAACAGAGCGATGGACGTCAACGGCCTGGCCGGAGCTGCGAGGACGCACACCCAGGCTGTGACCAGAAATTACATCTCTCAACCCAGGCTGAGTATGTAACGCTAGTGCTAGTGGCTAACAGGGTTGTTGTGCTGCATTGCTCGACAAGCTTACAGTGAGAAATACGACACTCTTAAAATAAGAAACTGTTAATCTCACAATATAGCAGTTAAAAATAACGACAACATACCATCCTTGCTTTCGTTTTAAAAACAGCACAGCGTTACGTTTAAGTTACGCTTGCATCAATATGTAACGTCAGCCAGTATAACGTCAAACCTGCGGTCCTGAGTCCGGGACCTTGGAGTTGGCTGGCTGAATTTGATTTCATTTTATTCAGAACTGTGACTTTTTGTGACATGTTATGTTATAGAATCATTCCCAGCAGACGAGAACGCAGCATACGGCAGCAGTAACGTTAGCAAGCTAAGAAGCTCGTTACACATTAGGAAATACGAATATAAACAAGCTAGCTGCTTTTTGTAGACATTTGAATAACGGTTACACGACAAGGTTATAGCATTAATTAAATAGTTTATCTAATATTACCCGTTGCCCCTCACACAGTAACGTTATTTCCATAACGAGTAAAATAAATGTCTTGGTGTGAAATAGCAAACCAACTTAGCTAGGATGCTAAATGTAGTTAAAGGGGGCTAGTCCACCTCAGAGTCGTTGTTAAGCATTTTGGCAGCACGTAAGTTAGCTAACTCTGACTGTATTTATTAGTTTTACTAAACATAGTTAATTGTAATTCGTGTGTTAATGTCATGAACTGACAGATGGCTAGACACAAGCTCGTCGTTTCTACGACCTGTCACAGCTAAGTGTCACTTGCACAGTGGATTAGCTAACAGCAGTCAGCTGACTCACCGTGCAAGTGCGTGTTTACTTGTTTTTGTTTGTCTTTTTTTTTGCAGAGTTGACATTAGAACAGCTCAGCTGTCTCTGGAGCGTCTGCAAAGTTAGTGTGTGATGTTATAATGTACGATCTTCTTCGAAATGTGGGTAGCCTCAGCATGTTGAAGCACAGACGGGTAACAGATGGAATGATTTCTCATGTGACTTGATCACATGAGTAGCGCAGCCTGACGTGTGACAGGAAGAGAGAACACGCAGTTCCTGATATGATGGAACACAGATGCATTTTTTAATTTAGATAGCTTTCGTTGTTAACAAAGGTTAAAATAGATTAAAGTCATACTTATTCACTAACGCCGTGTCCCACAGTTGGTTTTCAGTACGGTAGTATGTATTGTGCTTGAACTGCGGTTTCACAGTTTTGCAGTGATCTGCGCTGACTTATTCAGAAACATTTTTTTGCCATGAAAGTTAGCATATTTCCTTATCAGTGGTGACCCAGTGCTTTCTTCATTTATGTGGCCATTTCATTTTAAAAGACATGATACAGTATTGGTTTATTTAAATTAAAATAATTTAATTTCCAGACCAGGGGCCTCATTTATAAAGGTTGCTGTGCACAATAACATTGTGGATGTGGGGAAGAAATGTGTGTACTCATTTTTCACCACCAACGTTGGGATTTATAAAAAAAATTCTTTGCAGAAAACCGTGCGCATCCCTGCGCATACTTTGGACCATCCGTAAACCTCCCGCAAAGTTTTTCAGACAGGGGAATCAGCGACACTTGATGAAAACATTCAAATGAAAACACAGATTAATTAGGCTATAGATGCATAGCTCCAGGTATAATGCACAAGGTACATAAGCTTGCCTATAATTGCGGATATATTAACTATGTAGATTTATTTAATACAATATAGGCAATTGTTGGCATGCAGTCATGGTTTGGGTCGAATTATTTATTTACCACATTTTTTATTAAATTGCACTGCAAAGACAGAACAGAGGGGGCGCAGTGGAGCGGGTTGTTTGGTACCTGATGAAAAGATAATTGTCTGTTGTAGAAATGTGGGATCGATCGGCATCAAAGACAAATATTAAATAATTAATAATTAAATTAAATATTGATCAGCAAGTGTGATTTAAGTTGTCACATAGGTGTAACGCTGCAGTGAACACAACTGCGTGGCACACACACACACACAGACTGTGCACTCGCCTACACACACGCTGCCTCCTCACCTCTTCACCCGATGGTCCTCGCCACCTTCACGTATGAACTGTATAAATGATCAAAGCCTGTAAAAAAAAAAAAAGCCTGTGGCAGCTCTCACTCACCTTAACAAAACTTCACTAATAATTCCTTAATAATTATAATAAAACGTGGACATGTATCAGACTTTCCTTTTCTTATAGACTAGCTACAGGACGAGGGTTATCACGTATTGTCGCGATCATCTCAGCAGGTTAATCAACCAGTCTGAACGCTGTAAATAAACAAATGCTGCGCTGCAACATGTGCGTAATCCTGATGGATGCACGACTTTCCCTCCTTGCACTGGGAGAGAACATCGTGAAGAAAAAGAATTTATTTCGTGTTTTTAATGTCAGCACTTGTTGACAGTGTCAGAAAACATCATTTCCGTGTCTGTCTGGCTGTTTGTCTGCTGTGCCCGTGATTCGTTGGACAAAACCAGTGATCAGCTGCTCATTTCCATGTATTAATATTCATGAGGTGCTTTGCATTGACCGTTTATGGTTGAATGTTGGTGTGGAGACGGCGGATACGGGGCTGATCCACCTGCGTTCTTTTCCAAGTTGATTTGGGATTTATAAAGGGAAGCTGCACACAAACAGGCATTGGACAGGTTTTATAAATCTGGAAATTTTTTGGCGTACATACATTTCCTCCTTTGTACGTACGCAAACATTTAGTGTGGATTCTACGCACAGTTTTATAAATGAGGCCCCAGAGCTTTTCAACATTGTCTATTTAATAACTATTAGGGCTGTGTACTGGCAAAAATCTGGTGATACGATGTATTGCAACACCATAAGCAAGGCAATATATTGCAGATTTTTTCTCAGTCGTATTTCAAAATTGGTATTAACTCCACAGTATCCATAAAATCTTCTGAGTTTTGAAAAAAGTTGTTGTTTTTTTTTCTTTTTTTTGTGCAATCCAAATATCATAGCAATAGTTTTTGTGCAGTAGCTGCTGGGGTTTAAAAAAACTAAAATGAACCACTGCCACGTGTCTTTGCATGAAAACTAATCGATAGTGTTTTTGAGAGTAGATGAAGATTACAAAACATAACGTTGCGATATTGATATGTATCGATTTTTTCTACACCCCTGTTAGCTATTCTGTTATTTGCTATAGGGTTCAGTATTAGAAGATAGAACTCAAAACTTAGTCACTTTTAAGATTAAAATGCAATTTGTGATCAAATTTATTTTGTTTGGCTTTCCGTTGCCTCGATTTGCCCCTTCAGTGATGTATGAAATATTCTGAATTGACACTGAATTGAGGAGAAAAGGGATAGATCCTGATAAATCCTGCTGACTTGTTTTCAGTTACTGCCTTAATGTATTATAGGGATGCAACTATTAATTTTTTTATATCAGTAAAATACAACCTTATCTATTAATATCTAACATCTATTATTTGATCAGTTGTTTAAGCCATAAAATAGTGGGAACAGTGGTCAGAAAAACAGTGGGAAGGTTCAGTCCACTTTCACAAAGTTGACATCTTAAATGTCTTGTTTTGTCAGACCAGACCAGAAGGCAAAGGCCTCCACAAGTTAATGCACTATAGTGAGTCTGAAGACATGGCACTGACCGAGTTGCACTGCATTAATGTCTGTCATTCTTGTTTAGCAGCTATTTAAATGTTGTTTCGTAAACTTTTGTGAATTGTCATGTTTTCTTCATGTAAAGTGGTCTGACTTTTCATAATGAAAGACCGAAAGTGTCACACATTTCAGCAGAAATTTACTTTGTTTTAAATGCTTTTCGTTAACTTCTATTCAGTCAGCTGTCATGTTTTCTAATGTGCACAAGCTTAATAGGCTAATTAATAGCGCAAGGTGCTGCACATTACAAAAGCATTTAAATTCATTTCTCAGAAATTGTCTTTAATGTTTAGGCTAAATGGCTTCTAAATACACACAAAATTTGCGTTTCAAAAGTTTTAACCTTGTGCATTCAGTTGTGCTCGATTCAGATGGTTTTCTGAGTGTTTTCTTGCTTATAGACAAGTTAACGAGTCGCAATTAAAATTTCCATTTAACCGTCAAAAAAAATTATTCACCACATGCATCTATAATAATCATTTTATCCAAATAACGCTTGCTTATATATCTGTCACAAAGTATTTCAGACTTGCAAGGAGCCGTAGCTCGTGGGTGAGACCTGCCAGTCTGCTCACTGCATCAGCACGGCTCCTCATGCTGTTACTCTGAGGAGAAAAGTGGCTGATAAACAGATGACCTGTGCCGAGGTCAAACACTGTCCTGACTGTCTTTATGGTGATATTTCGCATTTTGTAATGTGTTGAATTAAAGAATTGAAGAATTAAAGAAACCTACATAAGCCTTCATATTTATACATGTGTAAATATATATATATATGGCAGAATTAGAGAAGTGTTTTTGCGTATTATGTTAGGATGTTAGATGCCATACTCTACACACTGCTAGCACTATATGCACTGATGAGGCCTGTGTCCTGTGTCGGGAGAGCAGTGCAAAGACTGAAAAGTGGTAGCTGGTATACTGTTAGTGCTTCAGTGGCATATGCCAATGTTGAAGTGGCATAAAACCTCTACTGGTTCATGGTGGCGTATATGCTGGTTGTTGGAGTGGCATACTGATCCCAGCAGCGATATGCCATTCTTCTTCACGGGCATATGCAAAAATATAATAAAATTAAATTAAATTTTTTATTGACAATGAAAGTTTAACAATGCCATATAAACCAAGGAATGTATGACTTTATGTGTCTGTTCAGCTATGTGCATGTGCATATTTGGTCCCTCAGCGATAACAGTAAATATTTTATAGCCTAAAATCTTTGTGTTACTCTGTAAACCTGCAGAACAGCTAATTTTAGCTAACAAGCTAAGTCTAAGCCTAGCCACCGCAGCAGTCTGACTAACTGATACAGTAAAGAATCTTTCACACTGACTGGCTCAGTGTTTAGGCGTTCACTGAAGGATCTCACAGTAAAATTGTATCAGGTGCAACTAATACACCCGGATGTATATGCCAGTCAAAAATAATACCATATCAGTTAAAGAAAAACAAAACAGAATTCTAAAATGATAGCAAAAACTTACCCATTCAAAGTTAATGTTAATTTGGAAATATGTAAGGTTTGTAGATGCAGAGTTAGATTCTTTATCGATTAGTCAGACCGCTACGGTAGCTAGGCTAAGATTTAGCTTGTTAGCTGTAATGAGCTCTATTGTGGGCTTACTGACTAACATTACAAAGATTCTAGGCTATGAAGTTACTTTACTGTCATCTCTGAGGGATGAAACATGCATGTGCACGTAGCTGAACAGACAGCATAAAGTTAAACATTCATTATACATCACATTGTTGAACTTACATAGTCAATACAGTATTTTATTTTTATTGTATTTATTTATTTTTCGGTGTTAGGAAACTGTAGGGACTGGTATACCAGTGTGGTTACCAGTATATATGCCACTGAACCAGTAGAGGTTTACCTCTGACCACTTTTTCAACCACTCTTGGAGTCAGTATGCCACTTCAACATTGGCATATGCCACTGAAGCGCTAACGGTATACCAACGACAACTTTTCAATCTCACCATCACTCATCCAGAACAGCTGTCTGGCGTTTTGCCTATATAACCAGTAAAACTCCTGTTGGGTGGCAAACAGTAGCAGTCCAGCAGTGAGACCAGTGCGGAAGGACCTCTGTTTTGCCTGCCAGGTGGGCATTCCTGTAAGGCTGTGACATCACGTCACAGCTTTGAATAGGACCTGTTCTCTCTGTAGATATAAAAGGCTCATTCTACAGGATTGAAAACACAGCAGTTATTATTTTCAGGTGATTATGGGCAAATGAAAACGTAATTATGAAGATTATATTCCTTTTCTGTCAATAGAACCTCCTAAATCCTACACATTGTACCTTTCAATGTCTATATTTTTGACATACTCATTACATTATTTGAATAACACACAGAGATTTTATAAATGTTGGTGTTGTTTGGCACTTTGCTCAATGTGCTTAAGGTTGAGCCTTTACCGCGACATAAATTATGCTGTTGACACAGCCCGAACCATGAGGACAGCAATGTGATGATTTTTTCTTTGTGCAAATGTCAGAAGCAAGCATGGACTAAAAGCCTCTTAGCAAGCTAGAAGAAAATTACTTAATGGAGCTTGGGCTCTGAGAGCTAAGCACAGTGGATGCAACATGTGATAAAACCCTTGTCCTTAAAACGTCTAACCATCCTACTTCTGAAATTCTCTAATTTTGTTGTAACGGAATGGCTTGCCTTTTTGCTATTCTCAAGCACACTATTGAACAGCAGCAGTCCTCTCTGATGATGAGGCACCACAGGGTTTGTGAGAGACTGTGGGGGGTGGGGGGTGGGTACAACCCACCCAGAGGTATGCCCTGCCCACCCTGAGAAATTATCTGCCCATCCTAAGAAAACTGCAAAAAAAAATTCTGTGTACTCTTATGTTAACTCTTTCGCGACCTCACTAATTGCTCATCACATCTCCCTGGGACCGCATGTTTTTAGCTGTTTGTTCACCTTTTTTCTCACGTCGAAGCGAACTCTGTACAACACCTAGAAACAAACGGTTTTCACGTGGTTGAAGTTTGACTT
>JAPQLA010000003.1:1666759-1685794 GCA_029822935.1 Naso vlamingii | reverse complement strand
ATCCCTGATCTGAGGTCTGATTGATGGGCTTCGGGATATAAAGGCGGAGCTGCTCGTGTAGCCGAGAGCCGTACAGCGCGCTACACTGGTCACATTTGTCCCCAGAGCAGCATGGAAGCGGACCGACCACTCAGACAAAACCAAGATCACACATTTTATAAAAACCATCGTGTTTTGATTGTAGTTTAAATCAGTTTTACATATCAGAGGACTACCATATTCACACACACAGGGTATCTGAGAGTGTCTATTATCATAATCTGTAAAAAAACGTTTTTGACGAGTTAACTCGTCAATGGTCGCCAACGTTCGGCACGCTGTGACGAGTTAACTCGTCGAAGGTCGCGAAAGATTTAAAAGGTCTAAAACCGGAAGTAGTTTGAGTGGAAGCTCTGTGTCTTGTGTTGACGGTTAAGCAGAAGCTTGATGGGCAAGTGAGATGATCCGACAGTCGGCAGACGAAGAGTTGGGGGAAAAAATTACATAAATCTATTTGTTTCAGAATTTGCCAAGACTAACTGCAGACTTTTATAGATAGCTAGTCTGTATGCTGGAAACTGATAACATGTAGCTTCTCCAATGACTGTATTGAGCTATGTTCTAGTGTTCTCTCCCACGGTCATCATATATTATCCGTCATCTTGACTGATGTTTACCGTAACTAGCTGGGCTGTACAGTGCAACACATATGTCGCATGTGCTATGAAATAGTCTGTCTGTGCGATGAATGAATTCATGTTGGTAGCACCGGTGCGACAGCCTGTGTGTGAGGGGAAAAATGTTTTTTTCAATGCCCCACACACTATACTCCTTAGCAGCTGTAGTTTTTCCTGCGGTTTCCCATATGCGTGAAGTCCATGCTTTTCACTCAAAATTCCACATTTCTTAGCAAACAATCCCCTTAACCTCAGCGAGTCGAGGGAGTCAGCTACCAGTGTTTCCCCTACCTTTCATTTGGAGGAGCCCCTCCCAGACAGAAAGGCACAAAATATTTTATTCCTGGAATTAAATGCACGTTCATTTTATTTCAGCAAAGTGTGAGTGTCTGTTCTGCTTTTCTCTGTCCTGAGCGATGACTCTGCTCCGCTCTCCTGTTCCTATTAAAGCTTCACACAAACAGCTTTACGCTCACACGTGGCTACATCAACACTAACATTACTACGTTTCTATTTGAAAAGGCAAGTATTTTGCTACGGAATAGAGTGGAATGGAGATCTTTTTCAAATGACAACGTTAGTTGCCTGGATGTAAATGTAAAGAAGTGCAGACGGGTTAACTGACAGTAACAGGAGTTGAGGACAAAGTCGGGACGTTCCGTCATTAAGCTAAGGAATGCTTGTAAATACGACTCATTTAAGTGTTTGGTGATTCCGGTCCCAATTTTCTGTAACCTTGTAGTCTATCATAAAAGATATCTTTAAGACGAAGTTGCCCCCCCCTCACTGCGTCGAGTACACCGCCAGTCGCCCACCTCTGTACTAATCACCAAACCCCCCACCCCATGTTTTACATGTGGTTGATTTTAGAGATGTCTAGCGGTGCTACAAGTTTTTTGGCCTGTGCTATAAAACTATCAACCATCGATGATGTGTAATTGCAATCTTGCACCTTACCTGGACACACTGAAATTGAAAACATGAAAATGAAGTGCATAAGTGTTCTTTTGTGTTACTGAACTGTTTGGCTGAGTTTTGGCAAGGACTTCCTTAAATGATGCGCCTCACAATACATGGGTCACAATATGATACAGATATCACAAAATTAAATATGGTGATATATTGCCGTATTGATTTTTAGCACAGCCATTAAAAATCTAATATAAAAACTCTTGTAACATCTGTTTACACGTGCCCTCACTCATTACCTCAGACTCAGGGTTCTTTACCAGCGGTCGTTAAATGTGATGCAGCAGTGCCCTCCTTCCTGCCGAGGTCCTGCAAGCCAGCTGATTTTGACAGAAGGGATAAAGTTAGATAGACCAGTGCTGCAGGGACATTTCAGAATCCTCATTGGTCTCATGCTGAACAGCAAGCCAGTGATGGCATGAACAGCCGCGCTGATCAAATCAGTACAAGGTTTAGTTTTCATCTGCTAAGCATAGTCATCATCATGGTTAACATACACAGTGTACATACAAAAGATCTCTGATCGTCCTGAACACATTCTCTCTCGTCCCTGGGACACAGACATGCTTTGCTGAGCAGGGGAGCAAAACACAATGTCACAGATCTTCTATGTTTAGTGTAAAAATATTTTTATTTCATTTTGAGACTGTGGTGGGACAAATTTAACTGTGGTTGCCTGCCACAGTCTAACAAGTTAGTGAGAAACACTGCCTTAAATACTGCAGGTGCTGGTGGTCAGAGAAGATTTATTTAGCCTTTTAGTGGACACCAGTAACTTCTTATTTTCTCAAGACATTGTACCTGGTGGCAAACATGATGTCATCATTCTGTAGCCATTACACTGGGCAGTCAACATTTATTTTATAGTGATAAGCTAAAGCACAAACAATTGCTGCTTTAAAGTTCCTAATTCTACTTTTTAGGGGTGTTAAAAAAACAAAACAAAACATTTTTATGAGAATCTGTTATCTCCTGCTATCAGAAAATGATTTTCTTCTTTTCAAGAATCAGTTTTAAATCAAGATTAGTTTTCAATTGAAAATCTTTTTTTAGTCAACTGTGACCCCAAAAATTACAATTAAGTCAATTGTGAGATTCCCAGAAGATTTACAGCCCTAGTGATTTTATATGGGAGAGGCATTCACTAAGGCTTGCAGGTCTAGTTTAATTATTTGTAGTGCAACACAATAGAATTTACATTGAAATACATTTAATGTCACATGAGTGCCAATGCTAATACAAATGCCTGTTCACTCGAGCTGAGTGTTCAGTCCACCTTTTGAGCTGCTCCGTAGCAGGCGAGGAGCTCCGTCAGATGAAGTCTTATGATGGACTTCTCACCACTCAGTTTCACTACTCTTTTACCATTAACAGTTGGACAGGAATGAAGTAACGGCTGAACTGAGCAGAGTGAGGTAATCACGTTTCTGTTTTAGTTGTGACTTCTGCTTTTTAGAATATGTGAATCACATTTTGTACCAGACCATATCCAAAGACGAATTAAATATATAGGCTAATACATCCATTTGCAAAGATATCATTTATTATAAAATAATGCTTTTTACAGGATGAACTTTACCTGAAATATATTGAAAATCCTTTCTATGCTAGGCTAGCGGTAAAACAGCTGTGCAGCGTAACACGTGAAACCAACTAAACAACTTACACCAACTCTGGTGAAGAAAATCATTTGGTGGTCAGTCTGTTACTCCTGCTCAGCCTTCTGTACAAAGATGTCTTTCCGTGGAGCCAACAGTGCAGCAGAGAGGCTGCTCTCCACTGCTGGACATTTAACTTTAATAACATTACTGCCCCCCCCCCGTTCTCACCCAGGCATGGGAAGACTAATGCCTCAGCCAAACATTACAGTTAGGTTTGGTATGGTAGGGCACACAATTATTTGCAATTCGATTGTCAGAAGTTGTGGATGGTACCAAGATAACCAGTCCGTACCATTCTCACACTGATGCAGCACCACAAGGATGGAGCAAGACTCACTGCAGTCCGTTGACTGCGAGCAGGCAAAAAGCTGTTTTTGCGTCGTAGGACTGTTAATTTATCATTTCAGTAAGTTTTTATATTTTTTAGTGAGAATGTTACCACTTAAATTCCTTATGTAGTCAGTTAACAAAATAACACTTGTTGTGTTAAGCCATGAACTAATGATCGGCGCAGCTCTTTTAAGATTAAACACTGGCTGTTATGTGTCTGTAGCATTTTAAACTCTGACATAATTTCTTATTAGAAAAATAAATCTCAGATAAAATCTACAGTTGTAGTTGCTACCGTGGATTGTTGAATGTAAGTTGAGACGGAACAACACTGCTGCTTCTGAGGCGTTGCATGTACAGATGTCACCATGATTCAGTAAATAACCCTAACGAATCTGTTAGTCTTATTTTGTTTTATTTTACTAAGCTACGTAACAGTTTGGATTTTAATTACAGCTACAACACAGAGTAAGCAACATAAATACTGAATCTCTTTGCGTTGCGTGAAAAATTGAGTTGGGATTATTTAGTCAGGTGTGATGTCTTGATACTCACGTAGCTGCATGGCGATCACCATCAGGTATACATCCTACCTGTCAAGTAAGGGTACGGTTGACAGTGGAAACGCAGGCCAGATGTAGGTTTTACCGTTCCAAAGAAAACCGCATCGTATCAAACTGTACTGCTTGATTAAAAATGGGGCTTAAGATAATATCAAATTTTTGATTTATTATTGAAGTTCACCTAAAAAATATTTGTATACATGTTTTAAAGTCATGTATAGAAATAAAAAAGTTGCAGAAGTTCAACTCTTCAGATGAATTCACATGACACTGTGTCGCGACAGCCAATCAGTGTCGACATTCTCTTGATGTCACTGACGTCCTGAAGGCGACTTTAGACACGTCCTGAACACGACTTTAGACACAGCGGGATGATGTTGCGAACGCAGACATGACGCCGTTCAGTTTTCTGATGTTTCTGGGACTTCCACAACTGACACAGAGCAGAAATGATTTAACTGAGTTAATGACAGAAGAAGTGGCAAGCCCCCTGTCCTTCTGACGCTAACGTTACTAGCTTACACTAACGTCTAAACTGTGGCTGTTTGTAACTTCACAGACCAGCAGATGATTTCATTAACCTGGACACGATGTCCTTAAGTTTTCCAGACTGTCTTAGACCTCCACAACTGATATAGTGCTGCAGAAATGTTTACGCCATCGTAGTTAATGACAAAATGCCGAGTCCCTCCTCCTCTGAATAAGCTAACAGAAGTGCACTCAACTCCAACTCGTTCATGATGCTTTCGTTTTGTTTTACAAGACTACCTCGCAAAAGGGAAGAAGGCGTCACATGTCTGCTGTGTTTAGTTTATGTGTGTGTATTTATGGGAGGCATGGAACGCAACGAAGCAGCAAATAGGCTCGTGTGATTTAGTTGAAAGGAAAATGTGTGTCTGAGCCTAGAACTACAAAATATAGAATGTGCACTGATGCATGATGCAAACGATCTCTATGTAACGGTGGATTGTGGATACATTCTAATCGTTCACAGTCTGGTATCGTCATAGCACATGCCCCTAGTCTGAAGTCAACAGTACAGTATTTTCATACTATTCAATGGACACATTATTCAGATAGTAGGATGCACATGCATTCACAATGCGTAGTGATGTATGGATTTGCTCTGAACAGGGTTTGTGTTAACATATATTTTATTCATGATGGAAAACTCTGAAGGTCATGGGTCACTTTGACAGATCAAAGCAACATTATGTAGGAATTCATTTCTGTGCGATTTGGCGCCCCCACAACATTCCAGGTCTTTTTTTCCCCCATGTGTCAGACATCCAGCAGGAGCCACAACACGTGACATGTAACTTAGCAAGCAGCTACTTACTGTTCAACAGGAACAAGTCCAACAGCTGCACGCCAGTCTGACAGAACTCGTGCTGCTCCTCTTGCTCTGTCACTGCGTCTTTTTTTTCACCAGTGTCCTCTTCACAGCAACTGCACCTCTGTCATTAAGTTAGTAGAGGGAAATTAGTGGCCACCTGCATCCCAATCAGGGAACGAGTTTAACAGTAAAGGTTTGTCTCTAATATGAGGTTTCTTTAGATAAAACTAATTTAAACCTGATGACATCACTATGAAATCACCAACACACAGACAACAATATGCTGCTGTTTTCACAGGCCGAGATGTTAACTGATCCTGATGTGTAAAAATCTTTCAAATGTCAATTTACAGAACAGCAGCTGTGAGATGGAGGAGGAGGATTTAAGCTTTTGGTGTAGTTAGAACCAAATCAAGGAGAGAAACTCTCAGAATAATACGTCATGGCTGGTCAGTGATTGTATCCTGTTTTTGACTAGGCATCATTTGTGTCAGTGTACCACAGAACGGTGACCTAACAGCTGAAGATCATATGTGGCCTCAGAATTAGGCATGTCCCTGTTAGCTTAAATCAGAATGTGGGATACAGAGACTTGTTCAGCATAGTCACTTGCCAGGAATGAAACAGTCTATAATATCACAATGTTGAGATGTTTTTTCACTACCCCATTGACTTGACAGAGCTCTAAGAGAGGCAGCTATTGAAAAGCTACTCTGAGACAGAGCAGGAAAATAAACAAATAAAGAGATTTCTCATCAGACCAAGTCTTTTCTTTTAAGAGGCCTTTGTCTCTCTCATGTCAAATGCGACAAAAGCTATTAGCCCACGAAATGGCTTGTCTTTGTTTTAGTAGTGCATTCTGTCATTTAGTGCTATGAAAAGACATGGAGCAAGGCACTATACTTCTTTGTGAAGATTTAATTAACGGTAATAATGTAGTCACGATAAACAAATGTCTCATCTGTCACTATGAAAGTAATTTCTATAAAATCAGTGTTATTTTTTAACAGTTCTATAATCCACATTCTAATTAGGCTTAAGCAGCTAGCTTGTCAGTAGAAAAAAAGAAACTCCCGTGGGCGTTCGCCATTCTTTTCATGAAAGAACATTAAAATGTAGGCTAAGGATTTGACACCATTTCTGTCTGTTGCATGAACAGAAACCAATCCACATGAGTGGCACAGTTGTTTTGCTGACTGTTCAGAGTTAATTTCCTGACTTTCGGCATTTTAGGAAACAGTGGGTCATTTCGAGAAGTTAGTGTGTGTATTTGTCTACTACAAGAAATTCCCCATGACACTGAATCAGTCAAGTAATTAACAAAGCACTAGTGATGATTAAATCTGTGCACTATGCCCTGTTTGACAAAGGCATTTTGATTGAAGCCTCGTTTTCACTGCATTTTTTGTTGTTTGTATTTTACCATCTAAACATCTTGTTGAGGTGTAACACTTAAGCTGTGTGAATGGTTCCCGAGGAGCAGTCAACATTCTTTATGATGATAGATTTAAGGACAGTTCTTTAAGACCAAAAAAACACCTCATTACAGCTATGTGCACCTTATCTATGCCTTTTGCCTTTTTTGTCACAATTTAATGTTTAATGGCACAAAAGAAACTGAAATGTTTCCATTCTCAGTCCCGCCAGCAACCAGTCCCAGAGGAGGAAGTTTGGACCTGTAATGGAATGACAGTTGTGACCTTGTCATTGTCATTTGACAGCCAAATTTTGATGTGTGTGACAGTATTACATAGAGGAGGTAATATTATGTATGCCTGGCTACCCTAAAAAAATAAATGTAGGTAAAACAACAAAATGTCTGAATGTCACTGCATTTTAAAGTAAATCAAAATCGGAGAGGGAAAGCAGCTGAGAAAAGAAGTCAAAAGTAAGCTTAAGTGAGAAAAAAACCTTCGGTCACACATCCACAAAGTTCTCTTGTTTTACGGAATTATGAGAAAGTTGACGGGAGGAGTGGTGAGATGAGATAACTGTTCATGCTCGGTCCCATCCATAAATCTGAGGGATGAAAAAGTATGTAGGCTAAATGAAAACACTGCTGGTGTTGTTTTATTCTATGTGGTATGACTTATACCTTTGATTTTGATTCCAGTCATGTCAAACTTTTATCATAACAGACGTGAGGAGGACATGGATTGAAAAAGTAGGCGGACAGTGAGTCGATCAGTCAGCTGGGTAATTGTCGGTAGCCTGCTCAGGAACGTAAATGGAGGTGAACACCAGTAATATAGGCTTTGTAAAATGAGCCATAAGCAATATGTAGGCTAAAATAATGAGCCATTAATAATTTTTTTGTTTTCCGTAGTGCAGGAGGAAGTGAATTTAGCATAGAGGACAGCTTGTCTCCCTTCTCTCCCTTTCATCATCCACACTGTTGTCTTATTTGTAGGGATGCACAGTATTGGATTTTTTGCTGATATCTGATATAGTGATATTTTAAATATTTATTCCCCACGCCTAATTTCAGAGATCATCAAGTCTCCTCTGTAGTAGAATTTACATAAATTATTATCGTGCATACTTTTATTGTGTTGGCCCGCCAGCAAATGGAGGCATAAAATACAAAGCTTAAAATGATGTAATGATGATTCTTTGTGCAAAAGATATATAGAAATAGTTGAACTTTTGTAAAACATGTCAGATTTATTTATGACAGTTGCTTTTAATCAAAACAAGTAAGATACATCCTGCTTCAAACTAAATGCTGCTCTCCCTGAGACACACAAAACAATACTCAGCCAGGACAAACTTGGCCAGTTTCGCAAGAGTCAAAGTCAGTAAACATGACGTCTGTCCGCAGGGAACATTGGAATCATGGCGTCGACTTGAAAGTTTACTCAAGGAAACAGCAGCCTGTTACTTTATCTGTTATTATATTGGCAGATATGGGCGTGCTGGCTGATACCCAGTAGTAAATTTTAATGCCAATATCGGCTGATACAGATAACATACGGAAAATATCATGCATCCCTACTTCTTCAAGATTTGCAAAATGAATAATAAAAGTCTTTAAGCTTTTAAGTGTCCAACAACGACAAAAAAATGACCATGTTTTTTGTTTATTGATTTTTCCTAAATGTTTATGGTTTACTAACTGTTTACACATGTACACTGTCTTGCCCCTAGTTAGAAACTAGGAATAAAGTCTGTAGCACAGAGATAACATCTGTAAGCCCCTCATACTACAGAATAATTTGGGCCGATCATCTGTGCAGACCAGCCTCGCCTCTGTCACTGCTGGGAGGAGCTGTCGCGCCCACAGTCTGCCCAGCGTCTGTCTCTAGACCAGCTTTGTTAGTCAGGGTTGAGACTGACTGCACGACCTTTGTAAGTGAGGAGCATCACGTACACTCTGTCCTATCCATTTATTTGCAAGTCAGCTGAATGAATTATGGATCAACAAATCAATTAATACTTGGGTTAGTTTGCTATTACATTTATGTTAACCTTACAAGATTCAACATTAGCTAACGTTATCATGAACAGGCTAACAGTAACATTTTAAAACCAATAAGGTATACGGACGAGTCATGTTAAGTGTGAAACCTGTGTACCTGCTCCATCAAAAGCTCCTCTCATTCTGTAATTGTTTGAAAACCCGCAGTGAGACTATCCAGATGTCAAATCACACCCTTGTAAGCATCGGGTTGGACAGAGACATATCTATTCTGGCTGCAGATTATTGTGCACATGATTTTTAAATGCCTTTATTTGCTGTAAATTTGTCCTCCAGTTGATAACAAAACATCTGGCCTGGCCTTCGTCTGTTTTTTGATTCATTGTGCGTTTTATTTTTTCTGATGTTAAAAGCACAAGGTACTTTCTGCAGGTTGAAAACTTAATTTTAGGTGTGTTTTTGTGCTTTTGTAAAAATATATCAAGTGTTTTTCACTACACAAATAAAATAGATGAAAAATAGAACAGAACAAAAATACAACGGAGTGCTCTGTCTTGCTTTACTCTACTACTACTACTACTTTTATTTTTGTCATTTTTATCAAATCTTCAGGAACCTCCTTAGATTTGTATGTCCTTGGTGTTATTTTTTTCTGGTGAAGGTCGCCTCAGTTTCATTTTACCCAGAGATGTTGAGATAAAGATAGACAATAATAGCAACAGATTAGATAGAAGATAGAGAGAATAAATTATTTTCCTTCTGGAATAGCTTTTATCAGTTAACAGAACTTGTCAGTTGACAGTTTCAGTATTTTGCAGAGTGGCAGAAGAAGTGTTTATGTACAGAGTTGTACATTTTTGTCAACTCAGATGCTGATGTGAGCCAAGAAAAGGACATACTGAAGATGTTATGTATGTATGTGTGAATATAGTGCATACACATAACTAAATTCTGCTTAAATTGTGAAAACCTTAATTGAAAACAAAGTTTCTGTTGTAAACAGAATGGAAAGGTGAACTAGGGAACATTCTACTATACATACTATAGGTGTAGCTAATTGCCTTCCTTGGAATAATAATTATGTAGTCATTGTAAAGCTGCAGATACCCTTATGATTGCTGTGGATATCCTGCCTTAGTGAAAAATTTGCGATCGACCCGATTGCCACGTTTCCTTTATTTCCCTCTCCAAACTGTATGAACAGTATCTATTTGAATTGTTAAACTGCTTGGTTTTTTGAGCCTGTGTAATATAATTCCATAAGTGACAGGTATATATTTTTTAAATATATTGTATTATACTGCTCACCTGCAATATTACATTAAAAAAACCCTCTTCCTGGATGATATGTTTCTATCTAAATATTTGAAAGAATACGTTACTTTTTTTTTTCCCAGAAGATTATTGAGGCAATCACTTGCTCCAGGCCATGATTTGCTGTTATAAAATTAACAAATAATTGCTTGTATTTATAAAACAGTTGCCAGGTACGGCAATATGTTACACACTTTATACTCATTGCTTCTAAACCATTTAATTAATGTTCATAAAAAAAATTCATGAGCCATTGTTCTTACACAGAAGTATGTCCTCTTGGCAGCTTGAAGTGAAAGGCAGTTGCTGTGCAACATACTTGCTAATGTCTGGTGCACCGTACACAAATTTCAAATTGTAATTGATTTTAAAAACATGAGAGACTGCAGGCATAACAACTGTTGTGACAGATTTTTTTTATTTATTTTTGTTTTAGTTTGGGCTGTAAGCACTGTGTAATGTGTTAATCGCATGCTATTAAAGTTCAAGCGTAACACTTAATCTTGATAATTATGCAAACAGGCACAAGTCTAGCAAGTCCCAAGTATTAAGGGGGTTAGTTGCAGCGTAGTTCAGTTTGAAGCTCTTGTCGTGGTGGTCAGACATCCTCTGAACTGCTCCTGTCCAGCTGAGTTTTTGCCTGGTGCCACAGGTTGCGATCTTGATGTACTCAAGTGAAACACGATCGGTGCAACTTTAACAATAGTATTGTATAAAAAACACAGACCCTCATAAATAATTTCCTTTTCTGATTATATTGTGCAAATTTTTGGCATCGGTAATCGTAGGTAATCTAATATTTTGACAGCCATGTTCGAATATCTGATTATTTGATTTTGTAACTTCAAACACAACAGACCCCTTGAAGCTGTCCGTGTACATGTGGAGGGGCCACGCATATGCTGAAATACGAGGGCAGAGGTTATTAAAGAATGTGTGAAATTTTTAGAATTAATTTTGCAGTGTCAGTGTGAGGAGGGCAGATGAATTATCTTGACCTGTAGCATAGCTATACACATTTGTTCAGAGCCCTGTGGTTGACTGTGTTATGCCATGAAGGGCAAGGAGAGCTTTGATCAGTGTATTTGTAACTGTCGATGGAATAGTTACATTGACAACACAGGAAAAATGACTGCAGAATGAGTTTAGGGAATATGAGTTAATTTGCTGGTTTATTGACTTACAGTTGCATGTTTTTCCATTCTGAGTGAGTGAGTGAGTGAGTGAGTGTGTGTGTGTGTGTGTGTGTGTGTGTGTGTGTGTGTGTGGGGTGGGTGGGGGTTTGAGGGTAAGCGCTGGTTGTAGGTTTGTGGCAATTAGCATTCCCTTGTCCTGTGGGGCTGTGGGAATCCCTTAAAGTAGAGGCTAAGACGTGATTGTGAGGCTGCACATCACAGCAGCCACAGCTTTGTAGCGCTCATTTATTTTCAGAATGATGATGCGCCCCCACCCACAGCCCAGCTCTGACCCCCCTTCTCCCCTCTAGTCCCCCCCTCTTTCAGCTGGGAAATTGAATTGTGTTGGAATGCTCTGTGCCTCTTTTCTCTAGCACTTGAATGGGCTCTTTAGTATTTCACACCAAGGTGTCCTTCAGGGTGCGAGGTCAGGCTACCAAAACAGCTTCTAGTGGCAGATTAGGACCAATTAACATCTTTGTACACAAAGGGCTCTGGCAGCTGAACAGGCTGCAGGGTGACCCACACTGCTGTTGCATGCCAAGCCAGGGGACTGCTGCACTTGAGCTGAAGTAGCAAAAGAGGGGTGGAGAAAGTTTTCCAACCAAATGGGAAATGTTGCTACTTCACACCTCATGAACGTATAGCCCATTGAGCAGTCGTTATCTCGTAAAATGAGAGTGCAAACCACTTTTTTTATCATCATAGTTGTACATAAGAGGCTACCATGAACTGTCCTCCTTTATTTCTTTCCCATAATGATGGGCTACTATACAGGGCTGAGGTTAGGCTTTTAGTCCCTCCGGAACTATCCATTCAAATATTTAGCACACTTCAGCCTTAGTGCCACCAATTGGTGGATAAATTTGCCAAGGAATAACCCTTAAAAACACTTCATAACTGTTAAGGTAGTAGCCCTCAATGATGTGCCGTTTGTTTCATTTGACATGGTTTCCTCATTTCTTCAGGTAGTTGGCCACATTTTGAACTAGAGCACACCGATTATCAGAGTTTTGAGGCTAACACCAATTCTGTGATTTTAAAAGATCAGATTATTACATATGGGCCAATACTTTGTAGAAAACACTTTCTGAAAAGATGTCTTACCGTGACCAGCGTTAGTACTGACAGGGACATTTTGAAAAACTCTCTAGAGGCTATCCAACAGGGGAGTCAATGGAATCGAAAAAAAAATCACGGTAATTGAATGCTGAAATTACTCATTTGATGCAGTGTTACCCACTGCTGCCGCAGAATTATTAGCCTGGCTGCTAAAATTTCACAAGATCATTAATATTTCTGACGAATGTTTGACATGATCTAACTTGGCTAAAAACAAAATTGCACAGAATTCGTAAGTATGTTAGTGCGTCGCACACTGCCAAACCTGTTTGTGATGGGTACCAACACTGCCAGTTTCATTCCACCTGTCTCTCATCTGCTCTAATCTATGCGAAGGCTGCGATTGGAAAACAGCTGGAGACGGGCTTACATGATTGCAGATTCAGTGTTCTTAGCTGAGCTAGACCAGAGAATATTTGGTTAAGATTTGCCCTCAGTGTTCTCTGTCAGGTTTGCTGAAAGTGATGTTGTAATGTAACTGCAGCGGTTTTACGTGGTGTCAGCACCTGACGAGCAGCCTGAGAACGCACCTGATAACACTACACTCTAGTTAGGTAACTAGGTTATTGTAAGTCTGAGGCCGCTAAAGCAAGAAAGAACTACCTCTTTGAAACTTTGCCTCTTCTCGTCATACGACATGACGTTATCTTATGTGCCTACACCAGTTGTTATTTAGTGGGAACCAAGGTGCAGGCTCAGAGTCTGGAGTTGGCCCCCGGGCCCACCGCTCCTCAGGGACAGGTTAAATGTAGAGAACAATTTCACTGTACACCGTATATGTGACTAATAATGTACCTTTAGTAAGGCACCTCTTGGTAAATCCAAATGTGTATAGGTAATGTTGGAGTGCCCTCTTTTGGATAGAACGTATAACAAAACAGATGTTCCTGAAATACAATTTATCCTAATAGTTACAGTTTCAACTTTGCGATGTCTACCTTCACAAAGCCAGCTCCACAAAGAAATGGTTTCTCAGTTAGCCCAACATTAGCGTAAGACCTCATTAATGCTTTATGGCTCAATGGGAGCATATTCTCCAGTCAGCCTTCAATATCTGTTGGAATGACAAAAACCAAAAAAGGACCCAGGAGCCTCTGTTTTAACTCTGACCTGTGCAAGTATTCACAAGCCGTAAATAGGTTCACTGAAAACTTGTTCGCCAGCTCTTGTTCACCACTGTTATCACTGAATGTCGTGAAATCGTTTGCTTTCTCTCTCTGTTTTATTTGCTCGTTATCTTTGTCCAAAGTGTAAACTGATTATAATTTTTTTATGTTTGTGTATCTCTGGTTTGGGCTGGGCCATATAGGCTGAAAATTCAATTGTGATATTTTGAGGCTATATCTCTACACGATATATGTCTCCTTTGAAATCTCCTCAAAAGCACTTTACTATTGGTTGAACTGGAGGACAGAATTAACTTTTTTTTTTTTTTGGACCAAATCCGTGTTCTGATGTGACAGTATTGTAAGGATGACTATTGGTACTTTTAAAAAATACTAACACAATTCCATTTTTGATCAGTAATGTAGATATAACCAGGGCCCTATGAATCTGTTTTTTATCCCCTCCAAATTCCATTTTTTCCATTTTAATTTATAACAATGATTTTTTTTTTTAACCTGTTACGCTAATTTTCACATTAGAGAGTGTGTTATTAATGTGAATGAATAAAATGTCCACGATATAATAAGAAGTAACTGTAAATTTAATCACGCAAGTAACATTGCACTAGTTAGTGCTTCAAACAGACAAATAATGCATAAACCATATTACAGTAAGCTTTACATTATTTTAAGTAAAAACAAAATGCATGACTGCAAAGAAAACAGTCCATTTCACATTTGTTGGTTTCTCTTTTTTATTTACATGTTTGAAATAAATTTTTCAAAACAAATCAAATAATCTTTATTTATAAGAGCAGCTGTGACATCCCTCAGTTTCCCCTCGGAGATAAATACATTTTTCTTATTCTGATGCATCGCTGTTATTGCACCACCAGGGGGCGTCTTTACATCATAATTTACGTGCACACACTTCACTTAGCAGTTTGTGGAAGGAATGCGGGCTGTTAAGTTAGCATTAACTTCCAATGATGCATAGGAGTCGTTCGGAAACTGTTCAGCAGTGTATTTAGGGGTAAGTGTCGAGTTTTGTAGTTTTTTCCTGACTTTGCCAGCGTCTCAGGCGGCCGCTTCGACATGTTTGCGTTGTTTTGGGGGGGGGGGTGTTTGTGAAGTGACGTACGGGTGGTCCCGCACATTAGCGACCCACAAGGTCCTCAGATAAATGCTCTTCTTGAAAACAGAATTTCAGGCATATTACAGTCAATTCCCTTGATATTCTGTGTTTAACCATAGATTCCATTTTAAATGGGCAATTCTGTCTCTGTTTCTGTGATTGCAGAAATCGTAGGGCCCTATGTAGTGACTAAGCAGGTAAAGGCAAGTATTAAAACAGGTAGAACTGTCTGATAGGATGAGAAAATTACATCTCTTTGCTGTAATGAAGCCTTTAAAACCAGGGAAAAACCCAGTTTATTTCATATCATGGTTTAACAATATCCAATATCTGAGATGATATGTAGTCTCATTTCTTTACATTGCCCAGCCCTATCTGATGTGATGTTGGTAGTCAAAATGCCAGTGCAAAATGAAAATCTGGTTTAGCTCATTGCTGCTGCCACATCAAAGGTGTTGTTGAGTGTAGAGCGATGAATTTAAACGTTTCACAGCCTGGGGGAAGAAGCTACTCCGTAGTCTGATGGTACTGCAGCTGTTACTTGTGTCTCTTCTTCCAGATGGCAGCGGTGTTGTGGTGGTTGTTGTCTTTTAGTATTGATAATATTCCTTTAATACCCTGGGCAGGTACACTGATTCCTAACTAGACGTGACGCTATTGATCAGCAGATCACTTATTTTATTATTTTTTTTTTTATGAGGAATGGCACCATGCGACAGCAAACAGCAGCGAGTCATTTTCTGGAAATATTGCTCGCCTTGGCTCTATTTAAGTGAAGTTTTGTGCTTTTGGTCCGCCTCCAGCCTATTTTGATTGGTCGGAATCGACACAGATGTCCTTCCGTTTCCGCCCCCGCCTGTCAACAACCAACTCAACCGCTCCTTCTGCTGCGACGTCATTTTGCAGTCAGTCTGAACAATGTATCGCGCTTCATTTGCGAGAGGTCGCTTACGTCACACATCGGTGTTAGAGTGACGCTGTCATCATGGACTGTACAAGAGGGCAGTGTCGACTCATTTATGTGTACAGATTATATGGATTTCTGTTGACTGTCGTAACATGGTTTTATAATTTGTCCATCATTAAATCATGTTCTGATTCAGTAAATTGCTGTGAGTCTTGTTGGCAAATGACAAAAGAAAAAGTTATCTGACCTCCACCTCCACTGCACCGAAAGGTTTGTAGAGGAAAGAAAATGTGTGTGGGAACTTGAGTCATTCACGAGAATCTCGGCTCTCAGGCAGAAACTGAGATTAAGGCTGTTTAGAGTAAAACTTGTTTTTTATTTTGGAGAGAAAAAAAATAATTTTTTTGTATCTTCGGTGCCCTTGGTTTTTATTATCACACTTGAGCCATCTTTTCTCTTGCTCTCTCAATAGCCTCTGCACCACCCCTTCCACCACCATCATCCACTACACCATCAACACACACACACACACACACACACACACACACACATACATACATACACACAGGCTGTCTGGCTAATAGAGAGTGAAATGCAGGTGTGGGTGGGAAGTGGCTGCTATACTGTAGTGCATTGACAGGTTATTTTGTTGGCCTCTGCCTAATTAGTGGCATAGTGGATGCACCCCGCTAAGCTTTTGTGCTTTATGTTCGTACCAGCACCAGTCTGCTCTAATTTCCTTGCGTCTTTGATATCAGCCCGAGATTGACGGTCGCACATAAAGAGGAACACAAGACCTCGATAGAAAAGCCAGTGAAACAATGCCCCCATCTTGAGTCATCGCCCCCAACCCTTTAGCCCAGTGTTTTACATTACACCCCCCAGGTCTGCAATTTCTCTCTACCAAGGATCCTCTGATGAAGGGCTGCATGATTCTTGCTAAAATGTGAATCACGATTTTTCTCCCTGAGAATTGAGATCACGATTCTCTCTTTAAAAGAAAACAAAAGCTTGGTTGACATTATACAGATTCGTAGTGATACCTTGTGTGCAGCAATAATGCCAAAGGACTTGTATGCAAATTATTCCTCCTTACACACTGTCGTGAGGTTTTGTCAGTTCTACACGATGAAATGTCCCTTTTTTCTGCATGAGTACGTCATTACTCTCGCTGTCGCCACCGCGATTTTCCTCAGCGGTGCTCATTTTTTATTTTCACATGTAAAATGCGGCTCCAACCCCATCAACTAAACTGACTTCTTCCTTCTTCCTGCTCGTCTACACGTGACATTGCCGACGCCGTGTCTGGTTACTGTAGCAGCGGTGAGTGACAGCGGAGCGACGTGAATGAGGAAGAGAAATGAGAGAGGTGATTGAGTTGTTTGGTTGAATCATTGGCCAATCTCTGACTTGATTGTTGAATTAATTGCGTGTTTCACACTGTGTGAGTGTGACAGAGCATCTGGAGCGTCTGGGATTGTTAAAAATAAGTGAACACGTGAATGCAGCACGATCTGAACGCACAGGAAAATACGAGCAAGTAAATCGCCGTCATTTAGAAATGAGATCGCACGTATGTTTGAATTGAGATCGTGATTTTTTTACGATTAATTGTGCAGCCCTACTCTGATGGCTTACAATCAGTTAGAACTCCTTTAATCCATTACAGCCATCTGTTGTTTTGCAGTGGACCTGAAACTAGCTCTGCTGTTTTAATGAAAAATCTGACCTGTTGAAACACTGTCTGTACTTTCTACAGTATCTGCATACTATATGTATATACGTATATACTGTACACCATAGACCTTGTGCTTGTATATCTTCTTTGTTCGAGGCATCTACACTCCTCTGTGTTCTCTTTTTGTTTCGTGATATTTTCTGCTTTCATTGGTTAATCATTCTCAACAGCGTTTTGCTGACAAATTGAACCCACAACCTTTGTGTTGATAGAGAGTACATCTCAAATGACTTGAAGTGTGTGAAGATGTGGTGAATACAGATCTCATATTCATTCATACATACATTTTTTTAAAGATGAATAACAAAGAAATTGTTTGCTGTGAGCTAGATTGATTAAAAAATTATTGATTATATGATTATTACAGGTGCTATATAAAGCAGTGTCATGTCAACTTCTTGTCAAGTAGCTAATATATGCAACCTATCTAGTAGTGGTGTAATGATACGATTCAACAATGACTTGAGGTGTATTATGATACACGGTCGATATGTAGACCCTGTTAATAAATAAACTCTCCACTTTACATGCCCAACTGGGCCGTAATTACGAAACCATCGGGAAGGGAGAGGTGGAGGTGTCCCTCAAACCTGTACTCAGTGATCTGTGCAGGATTCCCCTCAAACGCCCGTGGGTACACAGTACCAAGGTCGTTAGAGTGGGAGGCCTTTACACTATATGTGTGCGTGTGTGTATATACATATATATATATATATATATATATATATATATATATATATATATATATAAACTGTCAAAGGTAACGCGTTAATGACAAGTTAACGTAAATTAATTTTAACGCCGTTAATTTTTTTTTAATGCGCAATTGACGCATGCACGTTCTGTCATGGGCTGGGCAAAAAACTGATTCATCAATGCATTGCAATTGATTTTTTTCCGAATAAAACCCCCACCCTAATCCTGCTAGCTGACAAATGAGCAGCTGATGTTTGCAGTTAAGTTACAGTGAGTTAAAAACAGAGTCAACAACTCAAATCATGTTACGAACTGAGACACCACTTAATCACTTTGACCTGTTTAATGTTTCTCCTTCTCCATCGTCTGTCCATCGCAGTTTGTCCTGCACGTTCAGATTTAACAACACAACAGTTAGCAAGCGAAATAATTTTAATAGTTGGTGTGTTCACCAATATCATTGATATTCCCATCCAGTGATGATGATCTCTGATCGGTGTTTCAGCATTTCTGTCTGAGGTCATCATGCAGCACATGGCTGATTTGCATGTAAGCCACTAAACGTTTCTGATGCAGAGTGCTCAATCAAATATATATCACAGTATTTTTCCTTGATTTGGATTGAACAACAACAGCTTGAACAACTCGTACATTTACAGCTGACAATTTAAAAAGGTGCGATAAATTTGCAATATGTATATATTTGTATATATATATATACGTACACATACATACACACACATATATGTGTGTGTGTGTATATATATATATATATATATATATATATATATATATATATATATTTTTTTTTTTTTTTTTTAGGGCTGTCAAGCGATTAAAATTTTTAATTGCGATTAATCTCAAAATTTCCTGAGTTAATCGCGATTAATCGCATCTTTTTCTTTTTTG
>JAPQLA010000003.1:1637769-1652154 GCA_029822935.1 Naso vlamingii | reverse complement strand
TTAATCCCACTTCACGCCTTTCTCTCCTCCTCCTTTCTCACTCACGCCTTCTCTCCTCCCTCCTTCCCACTTGCGCCAGTGCCAGAGGGACAGGAGGAGTGCCTGCGCCGGGCTCCGTCGGACTGCGCCGTGCACGAAACTTGCGAAATGCACCTGGACACACCCCGTTGGTGCGGCGCAAAACCAACCAGCTTGCGCTGCGCCTAGACTGCGCCCGGTCTACGAAACTAGGGCCCAGTGTCTTGACACTGGTGACATCACGTTTCACTTCATCCACCAATTTAAATGCATCAAAAATTGCCTTGCAATAGCAGTGTTTCAACCAGTAGATGGCAGTCACTACACACATTTATAACAGAATATGGAAGAGTCAGTTAATTTGCAAAATGTCAAGATAAAGACCTGAATCAATCAAAAACACTGTGAAATACTTCTTAGCCTCGATTTTCAGCTAAAAAAAGTAATTTTAATTTAAGTTACTCTTTAAGTTTGTCTACGCACCTGTCAGATGACACATATCAAGTTTCCTATTGAGCAGCATAGCTAGTGCACAGGTTTGCCATTAACCACACATTGTGGTTGTATTTTGGTCTATTGTAAAATGTGTGACTTGTCTCTGGAATAGAGATTAATTTGTAACTCAAGTTCCATTATCTTACAGCAGAATGACCTGTTTTTTTGTTTTGTCCAACCAGCATCGAGCGAATCATCACCCCTCGCCTGGCACTGACTTCAGCCGAGTACCTGGCCTACCAGTGTGAGAAGCACGTCCTGGTCATCCTGACTGACATGAGCTCCTACGCTGAGGCTCTGAGAGAGGTACAACTACAGTGTCTCTGCCTTAGACACTTTCAAAAACATGAGTGCAAATGACTAAATGTGTGAGCACTGTGTTTTACCTCTAGATGTAGGAAGATGAAAGATTTTACATTTAATAGTTACTAAGCTTGTGAAGCAGACAGTTATTTCTGTTTTTGTTTCATATATTCTCTTCTTACTCTAAATCCCAAGAAAAGACTAAAACCCACAATGTTTTATAGTCTGTCTCTCAGTACTGTCTCTCCTGTCCATGACTTTTTTCTAAAGGTTCAATAATTTGCTTAAACAGCTGCTGTCAAAATAAACTATAGTGTGTGTGTTTATGGTAATGGAAAAATAATATCACCCAGTGCAGCAATGTGGCTCATTGATGTGTTTAATTGATTTTGTACATCACTTGAGCTCTGCGTTAGGCTTTAATGCACAATACTTGCCAGTAGATGCGTTCAGTGTTGGTTTTAGTATTTTAAGGGAATTGTTGTCAGAAAAAGAAAGAAATCAACAATATCACCAGATATACAGTCGTCTTTTTATGTATTACACCATTGGACAGTCTCTTGTATTTTTCTGGTCTTTTTCTGTTTGTTAGAACCAAAGTGTATCTCCTTTACAGTCATTGTTGTTTTATTTTAAAGTGTATAATTATCACGTCCAAAATGTTCAGCATTCTTTTTAGAAGGGTATTTGTATATACCGATACCTTTCTGCTGACTCCAGGAGCAGTTAAAACATCCAAGTGTGTGGCCGCGTGTCAGTGTAACACTACGATGTAAACGCAGCTTTAGCACAAAGGTGATGGACTCACTAAAGTCGTGTTCCTTTCTGAAAGGGAGGATGTGTCCTTCATTCTTGTAGGAAATACCTTAACTTTGTTATTGTCCGCTTGTCTGCTTGGCTTTGAAAGAACCCCCCACCCCCCTCCCTGCCCTCCCTCCACTGCCCTCCTTTCTCCTTGTGGTGAGGAGTCAGGCCCTCTCCTCTCACTCTTTTGTGTGTCTGCAATAATGCTTTTATGTTGTACAGTTTGCTGTCTCAATATGCCGGCAGCACAATGCAGGTTTTTAAATGGTGCATGTGCACATGTGCCTTCCTTTTTGCATTCGCTGGCCATAACCTTGGCACATGTGCACTGCACCAGTAGTCAGCAGAGACTCAGGAAGCTTGATGGGTATTTCAGCACATACAAAGACCCACGTGAACATTAACATTTAACTTTGGTTCCCATTCACGCATGTGAAGGTTGAGTTTTACATTGGATCTAAAGTTCACAAGTGTTTAGCCCGCCCATCAACCTTTGAAACCATAGATGAATGGGATGCATTTTCTGTCTCTCTTGCTCTGAATTCACTTGACTTGGGGAACAAGGATTTGCTTTTGGTCATTTTTGTGAAGGGCCTAAAAACATAATGGCAACATTTCCACCAGCTGTTTGCCTCCAGTAAAAGATACTGAAGGAGTTAGCATCACTTGACTCTCCAACAGTAAGTGGATTTGCAGTTCTTTTATTTACGTGAGAGCAAAGTAAGATTTAGTCAAACTTTTTATTCTTGAATTTTCATTTATTTTTTTCATTGGTTTGAAATGAACAATTCTTTTCTTAGCAAGCGCTGTACCCTAAAGGCCTTTTGGGAAAAATAAAGACTTTGGGACTTTAAAGCTGCACTAATCTTTATTTGTGTAAACAAAAGCTACCAGGATGAATTGCAGAGGTGTCACTTGTTGTGAATTAAGAACTGCCCTCTCACTAAGCCCTGCCTATTAAAATGTCTTGAATAGGATTTGACAGATTTGAAGTCAGACTGCCTATAGCCACTCTCTATGTCTGTAGTCAGCACTGCTCAGTGTCGCTCAGTGTCCCATGCACACTATTATCTGAATGGTCATGTCATGAGTAAAAGCCTACACACAAGCTCCTGAGCCAAGAAGTGTGTGTTGAACAAGTAGCACTTTGTGTCAAAGGGAAGGCAACAAATGTAACTGAAGTTGCAAAAACACCACATTGGGAATCTGTTTCAGTGAGAACCAGCACGCCCATTCACTACAAGAGTTGATTTTTTAAAATCAGTCATTCTTCCTCCAAAGTCCCAAAATAATGGATTTTGTTGTAATGACATACAAGTAATTGTAATGTCTTCCTCCCGTGAGTGCGTTGTCAGAGAAATCTGCAGTTGGTGAAAAAACAGGAGCGATCTTTCTGGAGCTGATGAACTACGGATCAACGGACAAGGACGTTCAGAAAAAGACTCAGATATGCTGGCATCGCTCATATCCTCGATTTGCACAAACATACATTTCCAGAATATATTCTGGCGAGACGCCAGAGATGTGGGTTGTGTGACACGTGTGTGATGACATCTGCTTTGCAACAGAGAACCAGAAAACACATCTGGCCAATCATGTTGGCTCCATTGATTGAAAAAAAGAAACTGGTGACGTGCATGCATAGAAAAAATAGTTTCAAACCTTATTTTTGGGCAAAGTCCCCGAACTTTTAAGAGAATTTTTTTTTTGGATTTGACATACATGTGATTCCATATGTGTAGTTTTTTTAATGTCCTAAAGACTATTTAGAGTTAGAGATAACTACCCGAGGTGTGCCAAGAGGGCTTTTTAAAAAAAATTACTTAGCTTATTCTTCTCACTGTGTTTTCCACCCACTCCTCACTTTTAGGTCTCTGCTGCCCGAGAGGAAGTGCCCGGCCGTCGAGGATTTCCCGGCTACATGTACACAGATCTGGCCACCATCTACGAACGTGCCGGCCGAGTGGAGGGCAGAAATGGTTCCATCACCCAGATCCCCATTCTTACCATGCCCAACGACGGTGAGAGCAGCTGCAGCAGAACGAAAGCTTCCTGTATTGTTAGCAGAACATCTGACAACAGATGTCAGGGACTCAAATATTATTATGAAGATATGTATTAAATGCATCCAAAGCGGAGCTGTTTTCTGCCCTGCAATGCCTTAATCTCTCTGTACGTCATTGTTTGAATTACTAGAGTAAGCATCTCCAGTACACTGAGGAGACATTTTTGATCCTTGCAGTTGCCATAGCAACATGTATGAAGAGCCTACTCCTATCTAGTCGAACAGGAGTCCCCCATTACAACATCACAGGGAGGTGATTGTGTCGGCTTTTATTAAACACTGCTGGTGTTCCCAAGGGCTCTTGATTTAGAGTAAAGGTCTTTAAAATGGAAAGCTAACAGAAATTCTGCCGATTTCTGGCCAGTGTTTGACATTATTTTAGTTTCTTCAAATCAGTCAGTGATTTGGATTGTCTCTGGATGAAGAGATGATATTTACTTTAAATGTAAACTTGACTGAATAATTACATGTATTCGCATTCACTGTGCCGCTGTAAGTCACAACAACAATTGTTGTTGGATATGTCGTGACTGAATACCTTTGTGTGCCTCTGACAGACATCACCCATCCAATTCCTGATCTGACTGGATACATCACTGAGGGTCAGGTCTATGTGGACAGACAGCTGCACAACAGACAGGTATTAATCAGCCGTTTCTTAAAACAACATTCATTCAGCTTGGGGCAAGAGCTGCCACTCATTCTTGTGTTGATATTAAATCACTTTTGGTTGTTTTCTATGGCAGATTTAGTCTTAAATTTCATTTAAGGTGGTATTAAAAAGTTTTAAATGTAACTTTATATTTGTAGACACCTGGTCAGTCCCTTTTCCCAGGTTTTCTGTATTATTTCTGTCCACAGTTCTTTAACTCCATATTTTTTGTACAGTTCATACTAACTTGTCTGTGGTCTTGCAGTATCAGGCAAGTCTCTCAGGCACCTGTCCAGCTTATCAGGTGTTATGTGAAGATGACTCTGTCTGGTGTGTGTAGCAGGGGTGTCCCCGACTAAAGATTACATTGTAGAATCCGTTTCATCAAGTCAGCCTATAGTTGACTGATTGTTGACTCGTGTGTTTTTGTTTGTTTTTTGTCTTAGCGCTGGCAGCCACTAACCTGCCTCTCACTGCCGTTTGTGTGCTTGCTGTTCCTCAAACTCTTGACTGAACTGGGGCTGGTAGTTCAGCCTCCATCGTGGCTCCATAACCCCTGGTTCAGACATACTGCGTGAGCAGTGTGTGTGTGTGGCCAAACCGAACTGCTGCATCTCACGTGCGCGTCTGTTCACACATAGTGCGTCTCTGCAGCCTGCAGCTCCAGCGTGGCACTACAGCCCTACTGTGTTTTTACACAACTTTCCCTTTGATAAATACTGTAATCATATTTGAAACCCTCAAATATACTGATTTCAGGAAAAAAAACTGTGGGGAAATAGGTCATAAAAGCAGATGAACGCGGTTTAGTTCAGTCTGTATTTGTAAGGGCTTTTAATGTGAAAGCATACCGGAAGTGGTTTTCATGTCAGTAAACACGGATAAACACTTTCATTGGAGTGCCATGCTGGTAAGTATGTAAATATGACTGTATGCAGGTCGTTTCTTTGTCTCTTTTTGTTGAGAAACACGCGCGTGTCGCGGAAAAAATAGGCGAGACTCCAAATCTCCAGATGACGTGCAGCAGCCGCCACGCAGGACTCACGTGTGAGACACGCTGCTCACACAGTATGTCTGAACCAGGGGTAACTGAACTGAACTAACTAACACGACCTCGAAAAGACGCCATGCAGACGGGAATATGGTTTGAATTCAGGCTCATCTACAGCGGTCAAAGGACGCAAATATTTGGTTGTTTGTACTTTAATTGTAACGCCAAATATCCTGCATGTACCTCAGCAGCATGTGTGTGTGTGGCGGAGCTGCTGCATCTGCCGCCATGTCATTCGACAGAGTTTTCCTTTGATAATTAACATCAGTTTTGAAAAGTTTAGTTTTGTCATGTCATTGTATTAAAAATTTGATTCATATTGAGTTTCAACAGAAAAGCATGTGTTCTTTTATTATTTATTAATAATAATTAAAAAAAAAAAAAATTCAGCAATCCCTCTTCACTTGGCACGTTTTATTTTAATGAAAAAAATTTTTTTTTTAATGTTTGCGTTGAAACTACAGTGAATGTTGCTGCTGTAATCATGTCAGTATGAGTGTCATCAGATTATTTCTCTGTTCTAGCAGGAACTGTGCGTGGCTCACGGAAAAAATAGGCAAGACTCCGACTCGAGGTGCTGCATAGCCGCAGACTTTAAAAAAATTAAATGACATGCAAAATATATGATGACGGAATTTTTACGACCCTGTCCATCAAAATGATGGACACCTCCAGATCATAAAAGTACTTAATAATCATGTTGTAATTAAAGCATGATCTTTAGAGACGAATGAGAGACATATCAGCACACTGTAATATAAATGCACAGTGTCAGTGTTCCAGGAATGTAAAAAACCATGGCAGTGCCTTCCAAGCCTAAGAAGATAAATGTTGATAGAGCAACCCAAAAAAACTAAAAAACAGTTTTTTCAGTTGACTGGAGAGGAAGTAGAATGCCGCTGACTCAGCGAGTTAGCGGTGGGCTACAGCCTGAGACCTTTTGTTTGAGCCTGCATTTCGGTCGATTATCACCATTAAAAGTACGCTGAAGTCGCTGTTAGCAGTTATTTCATGACCAATTATACATGCAATGCAGTACATTTTTACTAAGAATAAAATGAAGAAACAAGTTTCATGGAGAACCTTTTTATTATACGTCCAAGCTGATCGAGGGAAACGTAGCCTACAACAAGCACCTTCGTGACTCGCAAAAGCTGTGTGTCACAGCCACATTTGCTGCTCCAGCTGTTCATACTGTTGATTTGTGATAAGTGGGCCTGGGCGATACAGCTGAAAAACCTATTATGATAGTAAAGTTTCATATCAGTCGATATCAATAATTATTGATCATGTAGATTGTAACTAATGACTTGTTGTGCACTTTAAGGGGTGGGAGCGGCTGAGGTGATGATGTGAGTAAATATCACAGTATTTTTGACCAAATACCTCGACACTGAGACAGTACTGTAAGGATGACTGTTGGTGATTCCACAGAATATGAACCCAATGACATTTTTGACCAATTATCATCAGTAATGTGGATAAGTGGGTGAAGGTAAAAGAACAGTGAGAACAGTCTGACAAGTTCACAAAATCACATCACTTTACTGTAATGAAGCCTTTACAACCAGGAAAACACAACGTGTGTGTGTGTGTGTGTGTGTGTGTGTGTGTGTGTGTGTGCAGTATTTTCCTAAAACACTGCGGGGTCCGTGGTGTCACCGTGTCAAAACTGATGCCTGCTGTGCACAGTAGCAACATCAAATGAGGCACCTCAGTTATTTCTGTCACTGTTTCACCTGAAATCACCAAAGTTTGGACTGAGCAAAGACTGTTTCTGTATTTCAGTTACCACTAATGTTACAGGAACATGAAGGTGTAAGTGTCTCATCTTGGTCTTTCAGATCTACCCACCCATCAATGTGTTGCCTTCACTGTCCCGTCTGATGAAGTCCGCCATCGGTGAGGGGATGACCAGGAAGGACCACGCTGATGTGTCTAACCAGCTGGTAAAAAACCTGATTGTGTCTTAATATTGCCTGCTGTAACTTAGACTGAACGCTTATTCCCTCTGACTTTAATCTGGATGAAAGTTTGATGAGTTGTGAAAGGCGTTGAAAAGGATGTATGCTGTGTTTGCTGTTGTTTGGGGGTTTTGTGGCTAACCATCATCTGAGCTGTCATCCTGTTGTCTCCAGTATGCCTGTTATGCCATTGGGAAGGACGTCCAGGCTATGAAGGCTGTGGTGGGTGAAGAGGCCCTCACCTCTGATGATCTGCTCTACCTTGAGTTCCTACAAAAGTTTGAGAAAAACTTCATTGCTCAGGGTAAGACGATACATTTTAAAACTTTATTGCCATGTACTAATTACAAAGCAGGTCAGTTCACATCATAGCGAAGGTGCAAGTGGTGGCTGGCAACCACAACTACTTTGCCATGTTCAGCTTACGACAGATATTTTCAGTATTTTTGAAACATTTTTAGACTAAATGATTCATGAATTCATCAGAGACCTTAATGCAAAAGTTAATGCAAAGTTGTTTCAGGCAGTGGAGAAACAGCAGATTTAGTTTTATTTAGTTAGTCACTGCACCACATTTAGACCTCTAGAACAGTCGCGCTGATCACTGCTGTCACACACTGCCTCATTAATTCAAAACAAACAAAACACACTGAACTTTTACTCCACGTGATTATAAAGGAAAATCAGAGGTGGGAATCGGTCTTTGTCAGGTGACGTAACACTCGCAAAAGCTGCAACGCATTTGGGGTCCAAGCCCCATTTCGGGTGGTACGGCGATGTGAACATCTTAACGCGGAGCTTTTAACTTAATTACAACCCGACTGGAAACTTTCCGACATAACATGAAACTTTAGAGCTTGACATTAACAGTAAAACATGACACAATCAGAACAACACGACACGTGCAGTTTTTTTATTTATTCTTCCCTTTTCATTTAAACATGAGATGATTTCTTTCTCATAATAATGTAACGTGCATGACTCTCTTAAGTTCATGCTCGAAATAAACAGAAACAAGCAAAAAACACAATCTTGTTTCTAGGCTGATAACAAGTTTGTTGTAACTTTTAATTTAAACAATACAACATCAATTATCAAGCCACTGAGAGGCGAACAGCGAGCAAGTTTCTGATGCGTGCACGGGTAGAAAACAACGTCCAGTTCACTTCACTTTTCACTCAAGGATCCATGTTGTTTTCCATGCTCACCCTCTCAGCATAGTGACATACAGAAAACACTTCAACGCAGACAAAATCATACACTGACACAATCGATCACACACTGACGCAGTCAGAAACTTTTTGCTGACGTGTGCTGCTCATCACCTGTGACCTTAACGTTACCTGTAATTTTCGTCAACAAAGCTCCATGCGATGTGTGATGTGCAATAACCAATTTAAACAATCAACAAAAAAAAGCTCCAACAAAGTTTAACGTAACACGATCATGTGATGCTGATGAAGGACTGTGATGACTGTGCCGTCGAAGCTCCTTGAGCGAAATGTAAGCAGGTCCTGTACGCAGCCATCGGTGAAATGCCCGTGAGCCTCAAAGGATTTATAGTTTCTAAACTGTTCACAGGCAAAACGTTACACATTCATACTGTAAACAAGAAAGTTGGTGTTATTCAGGGACGAAGTTGGATGGAGCGATGCAGCCTCTGCTCTCCAGGTGTTTGCTCGTATGGATCCGTGTTGTTAATAGAGGGCGACTTAGCTAAACATCGATCCCTGACGTCCTTGTCGAGTTTTTCTCGGTGTGGCTTTGGCTTGTTTTCTATTCCGTCTTCAGTTTGGTGATCTGAATAACTCAAAACAACTTTACCGAACCGCTCAGTCTGTGAGGGAGAGCAGCCGCCGTCTGTTGTTTACCTCCGCTGTACAACCAAAATGGCGCTTAAGGGTAAGGACACATCAGCCCCACAGTCCTGCCAGACGCAGGTCAGCTCCAGTCGATGGTCCCAGTTGGCCCTGTGTGTCCCGCACTGTCAGCACTGGTTGGCCCTGTCAGACCTCGTCGGAGCCAATTGAGAATGTTGAATCATCGTCGGCCTTCAGAAGGTGTCAGTAGTGAGAGAAAGCGCTCTGAGGCATTCTCAAGAATTATTCACGTTAACGTTGTCGTCATTCTCCACGCAGGCAGATAACGTTAAGTTAGGTAGCTAAACAAAAGCCACTTTGTTTTGTCTGAGGATCTCCTAGCTTTTCTGTTTCCTCATTTTTTGATCATGAGTTCAGAGATTACTGCCACCTGCTGGTATGGAGGGTTACGACCTCTCATGCAGGCGCCCAGGTGCAGAATGAACGTGCTAGCAGACCGTCAGGTGTAGTCACTGTGTTGTGCTCAAGGGCAAATTTTTGGGCCAGACAGAGGCAGACACAAGGCAACAAGAGGAGACGCAGCAGTTGGTCTTGGTTTCCTCCACTCAGCCCGGTGTGTCCTTACCCTAAGGGGCGTGTCAACAAAAACAGACATGTGACTGACAAAGACCGATAGAGGCAGCACAACAGGCTCTAGTGATTTGTTTGTACTCTCAGGAGGATGCAAAATTTAGCAAGTGAATGTGGGAGTGGAAAGACGTGTGTGGTCTCGTCTTGTTGGGTCTTTAAAGATGACACTCAGTGGCCTTGAACTCGAGTGTGTGATTTAGTTTTTGTTGTTTAGTCTACAGAGAACTTTTACTTTAATAGAAATGTGTTTGCCTTGAAGTCACAATAGTCACATTAGTTTGGCCTTTCTGTCGAGTACTCACCGTTACTAATGTCCACATTGACTTTCATTACACACTGTGTTTGTGTTAGTGAGGTGCAGTTGCTGTTTAAAATGTTTTATTATTGCAAAAGAAAAAGATCAGAACACATGGTAAGTGGTGATCTGAAATCATGAGGAAGCTAACCACCAGCAGGGACAATGCTTCAGATATGCATTTATTTTTTTAACATCACGCTATAGTGCTTTGAAAATTGGAGCTTTAAGTGGAATTCACATCGTATTGAGTTTACGTTTGTCCCTGGAAGATATCGATCTGTGTAGTTTTTCTGTTTGTGGCTGAAGCATACCTGACCGTTTTTTCTGTTTCTCTTTTTTGAAATTGACTACATGAGGCTCAGTGTTGAGCTGCTTTAATCTTCCTGGTGGATAATGGACATACAGAGCTGTATTTTCTCTTTTGAGCACTTGTGGATTCTGCGGGAGAATCATCGTTATAACGAGACAGGACGATAAATTGAGAGAGAAATGTTTTTCAGACTTCTTTTCTCTCCAGCTCAACTGCTATTGTAACTGTGGTAACAAACAGCAATGATGGAGGTCCAAGCAGATTGCAGGCGTTTGGAAACTTGTTTCTTATGACACGTTGACCGACAAAAAGTTGGTGGTAACATTTGAATAAAGTTATCATTCTGATGTTTGTTTTTTTTCCCCCCAGTTTTTTAATGTTTTCTCAAGGTATCTATACATACTTTGGTTTTTTTCAACTTTCTTTCTTTCTTTTTTTAAAATTATTGCAATGATTATTGTGTATTGCAGTTATTTTGGCCACAATAACCATGAAATGAAAATTTTCTAAATAAATTATTATTATTATTATATGTATTATAGCCAGACAATTTTTTAAGAGGTGCTGGAGAACAAAACAGAGAGAAGAATAGAGTAAATATTAGACAAAATAACACATCTGTCATAAACATTTTATGTAATAATACATCATAGTTGTGTATATGAGTGCTCAATCAGTGCAGCTTTAACACACTGGCTTGATGTGACGTAGGGCAGAGGATGTGTCTGATGTGGTGTTTGGTCGCTCCTCTGTCACCCTTAGGCCCGTACGACAACAGGACGGTGTACGAAACTCTGGACATCGGCTGGCAGCTGCTGCGAATCTTCCCCAAGGAGATGCTCAAGAGGATTCCTCAGAGCACCCTGGCCGAGTTTTACCCCAGGGAGTCTGCCGCCCGTCACTGAGGCACACAAACGGATGCTCTGGTTCTCGCCACCCTCCATCTCTCCCTTTCCTTCTGTCACCTCACCCTTACAGCTCTGCACTTCCAGAAGCTCAGGCTGTCGAGCTTTCACCTGTCCCAGTCCTCACCTCCTCTTCCTCCTCTGTTATGACGCCAGTTCATCATCTTCCCATGAATCAACTCCCCCCACCACTACCCTTAGCAAGATCAGGGCAATAATCTCCCCATCTCCCCCCTTTGTAGTTGTACTGTGGCGTATCTGTGTCCAGAAGTTGTGAATGGAAAGTGTCTGTTGTTGTAATGTTGATCATTGATTGCAAAAAAGTGAACATATCGTTGAAATTATAGATCAGTCCTTATTTATTGGGATGTGTTACTGCTGGATCCCCCTCTTGTTTAGTTTTTTTTTTTTTTCCTCATTTGTTTGTTTGTTTTTGAATAAATGCTATGTCATTTCCATCTCCTTGTAAAAACGAAGTTTTCAGTTGAAGAAAGATGTTTGCAGGAGGTTGGCAAACAGATGGATGATTTAAATTACCTCTGCAACCAGTAGGTGAAGCTCACGAAGTTGGGTTTTTCTTGAGACTGTGAGAAATATCGATTGTCAAATTTTTTTTAACTAAAAGGAACACTTTGAACAATATTTGAACAGCAAAAACACTTCACAAACTGAACAACATGCAGACCCCCTTAGACCTCCCATTAAAATGTGTTTTGGGTGATCAGATTGCAATTTAATAGTCATTGACCATGTGGTGTAGCATAGAAACAAAAAGCAGCAGCATAAAACAGCCTCACTCTCTGCTTTTGTCTTCAGCAGTCCAGATTTGAAAGAAAACTTCCTCATCACTTTTAAAAGCAAACAATAGCGCAGTTTCTGGAGCCCTGCAAATGAGGAGCGGGTGTAAGAAGGAAGAAGACAAAGAAGAAGAAGAAGAAGAAGCTGAATGAAGTGATGAGATCTCAGTTGGTTGTGAATATGGACGCTAGAGACAAAAATAACAGGATTAAATGTAATCACCCTCAAATCTAGATACAACAAGACACTTTTTAATACAAGGTGTAAGGCGGTAAGAAAATGTCACCATATTGGTATTTACCTGAGGGTAATTTTATAGTCAAGTGTTCATCATTTCCACTGCTTGTGTATCATTTAATAATAGGCAAGATTTTTTTTGTTTGTTTTGTTGTTTTTGTAAGTGGCTTCAAGTTGCCACTATTGCTCACATTTTCTCATTTCAGCATTCACAACCTGCCGAGGAAAACGTCCTCAGAAAACAGATAAACTTGGGCCACACGCAGGGTCGACATGTTTCCAATACGTTCACTCTTTCTTCTCTCACCTCCTCTACCTGCTCTGGAAAGAATACATTGGATGTTTACATTATTTATGCTTTGCTGTTTGATTTGTGTTTCAGAAAACGAGTATATAAAACTATATTTAACATTCCCATCCCCCCAACAGAAACAAATTCTTTGTTGTGCAACAATAATGGTTTTGTGAGTTTGTGTCAATAAATAAATAAAACTATGCTGTTGTCTCGTCTCTGTACGGCCATCGTTTAACACGTGCACATGTACACACTGAGTGACGAGGTCGTGGATTACGGCAAACAGGAGAACCAATGAAAAGCATCTGAATAACATCAAACTTTACTAAACTTGACTGGAAAAGACAAAAGACATTGTGCACATCAAAAACATGCAAAGCAACAAAATGAATATGATTCAGCATACAGCCTGAGTTTTTTACAGAAAATATTCAGATGTAACCCCCTTTGTAATCATTGACATTTTCATAAGTAACTGTAATTTAGTTACACAATTTTCTCAGTAACTGTGACTGATTACAGTTACATTTCTTTTGTAGTTAAGTTACATAATTTTGCTACATGTAACCAGTTACTTCCCGACACTGCTAAATCACACTTTGTGTGGATGTGCAACAGCTCTCTCACAGCTGCAGCCCTCGCCACGTGACCAAATGCAAAATGTCCACAGAAATACTGCAAGAAAAATGTTTGCAAACATTTTCTGTGTCATCATCTACATCACATAATCTGCTGATTTGAGTTGTAATTGCAGAAAATGTGCTGTGTATTGTTGTTTAGGTCCCTACATTGTATTTTTTGCTTAATTCATTGAATAGTCAGGTTATAGGTTAAAAATGGTCGCTGCAACACAAAGCAGCTCAGAAAACAGTTGATGTTACAACCTTTGACTCGACGTCCCTCAGACAGTTTTGTCATTTTGGCCTTGAAGTGTTCCTGAGTTTCAGCTTTTGTTGCAGGGAGCGCACTGCTGTGGCACTCGACCCATGTTCAGGTTTTCAAACATGAGCCACCTTAACAGCAGGACTGACTGCAGCCCCACACAAACACAAAGGTTCACTGATAATATTATCAGCCCGCACTGTTGACAGGTGTGTCGCGAGGAAGCACTTCCTGTTAAACTTTGGTTAAAGATTTTCTCGCTATGGCTGCTGAAGAGCTGGATAAACTTACTGTCATTACTGACCTGTCAAACCAAGGTAAGCCCGTTTTGGAGCCGTGAAATGATTTTGAAGGTGAGGGCTGAACGATTGGGACTTTCCGCTGTGTCACACTGAGCAGCAGTTTATCTGCTCCTCAACTCATGGGCTGAAAAAAAAAAAAGTCTTTAGCCTAAGCTGCTAGGTGGTAAAACTACACAGCTCCTAAAGAAACAGCTGTGACCGATCCTTCAATAAGTAGACAGCATTTTTTTGTAAAAGGTTGATGTTTGGGTCAGGTTGGTGTAGGATAATGCCTGCAGTCCGCTGTCTTACTGTAAGCTGAGGTCAGTTACAGTGTCAAACTTAATGTGGTCGACACTTTAATTTTAATTTTAGCTGAATTACTCTGACAGCCCGCCTTCTTAAGAACTTCAAGGGTTTTTATTTTCATGGTCAAAGATCATGTCCATGCCTTAAGTAGGACAGCTTGGCCTTTATGTGAGGTCAGGGCTGGAGGAAACTCCTGGTGGGGGGGGGGGGGGGGGGGGGGGGGGGGGGGGGGGGGGGGGGGGGGGGGGGGGGGGGGGGGGGGGGGGGG
>JAPQLA010000003.1:1618529-1637669 GCA_029822935.1 Naso vlamingii | reverse complement strand
CAGCCCGCCTTATTAAGAACTTCAAGGGTTTTTTTTTTCATGGTCAAAGATCATGTCCATGCCTTAAGTAGGACAGCTTGGCCTTTTTGTGAGGTCAGGGCTGGTGGAAACTCCTGGTGCCCCCCCCCCCCCCCCCACACACACACACACAAATGTTGTTATCTGGATGTATTTTTCACACTCAGAATGGTAAAAATTGTCAACAGCAATGACACTTGCGATCTTGGCAGGAACACATCAGGAGAACGGAGAATGAGAGATTTTAAGTCGGTCTGCACAGGCTGAATGAGGCATTGCACTGAATGTTTGTGTGGTTCAGTGTATCGAGCTTTTCCAGTGTTTCACCTCCTCTACTACTGCACAGAAAAAGGCATTTTCTTTTTCATCTATTTTTGGAAAAAAAATCAAAGTTAATTCATTGATTTCTAGTCATTAATATGTATCACATCGTATCGCCCTAAATGAGCCCATATTGTTTTTGCATCATATCGCCAACCATGTATCTTACAGTGCTGGGCAAGTTATTCTAAAATAGTAATAAGTTACTTATTACTGATTACTCCTTATAAAAGAAATACATTTACTTTCCTTACTACTTTGTTTTAAAAGTAATTAGCTACATTAGTAGTTATTACTTTTGCAACTGAACGGACTTCCTTAAAAAGTGACGTACAACCTGTTTGGCTAGCTCCCAAAACTTAATCCACTTTATAATACTTTGCTAAAATATCCAAGGAGAGATATTTCTGTCTGAGATCAGGAGTGCAGCCAGTGACGGCATGTGGACGGCCCTTTCTAGTAACACAGTAACTACTGAGTTACTTGGATAACCAACTATTGTATAATTACTGTTTTGGGAATTGTAATTCCTTACTTCACTTGTTACTGGGAGAAGTAAAAAAATTACAGTAATGCGTTACTAAGTATGCTTTACTGCCCAACCCTGGTGTCATAATATGCATCGTATCGTTGCACCCCCACTCTTTACCTCAGAAAGTTGAGCAAGCCAGTTAGCTGCCAGTGTTTCCCCTACCATTCATTTGGAGGGGCAGCCGCCCCTACCGAAAAGAAAAACACAAAATTACAATTTCTGGAATTCACATAATTTAAATAAGCAATTGTTTCATTTCAGCACAGCATGAGCGTATATTATGCATTTCGCTGTCCTGATCAAGGACTCTGCTCCAGTGTTACCAGGTGGAAAATATGGCAATATCATACTGCAGCTTTAAAATTGTTGAATTTTACCAAAAATTATCGTACATGTGAAAAAATGAGAAAGGGCCCAAAAACTACACAACAGCAAAACTTTGCCCTGCACACCATATTAATGTAACAGCACAGAGACTCTGTCCTTTGAATCAGACAGCAACTGTGTGCTGTTGTCACCCTTCAAAATAAAAGCATCGTAACTACACAGGGTGTCAGTGTTTTACCACAGGAAATGGAACGCACTCAGAGAAATGGCAACATTATCATCGTTCAGCCTTTTTGGCATTATTGATTGTAGGTCGTGCAGAGGGCAATAATTTGCAATAATTGTCCCACAGCTGACAACATTGCCCTGCTCTGTGTTCCTACTGAGGGCGTGGCTTACCCATTCTTCACACACAGCTCTGCACACACTCACACTCGTGGCTACGTCCACATTTGTACGCTTTTGTTTTTAAAGGCATAGGTTTGGGGGGTTTTTTGTTACAAAATGGATTGAGTTTTTTTTTAAAACGAAAATGTACTTGTTTGAGTGTAAGAGCGGAGAAGTGGAGACAGGTTGATTGACAGTAACCAGAGTTGAGGATGAAGTCTGTACTTTCCGTAAAGGAAGCCTTGTAAAATATGACTCCTTTGTGACTCCTGTGTGTTTGGTAATTTTGGCACAAATTTTCTGTAATCTTGTAATTAATCATCAAAACCTATAAGATGAAGTTGCACTGCCAAGTTTGGCATATCAGTTTTACAGCATTTGTCTGAATCAGAGCAGACGGTGTAGCCCAACACACGTCAGAACTCACTGTGCTACCTCTAGCAGCAGTCACATCATCGAGAAGCACCGGTGTTCACATTTCACTGACAGACATACACGTCCATGCCACTGCCCCCGCCATGTTAAACAGGTGATGTGAAATGCTTCAGATCATGAGTTGTTCCTTTTCTCGCAACACTTTTCTCTTCTCATCATTCTGGTACAAGTTAATCTTGTTTTTTTTTTTCTGTCCAAAGAATCCTGTTCTAGAACTGTGCAGGCTTTTCCAGATGTTTTCTGGTAGTCTAATCTGGCCCTCCTGTCCGTAAATGTTACCAGCGGTTTGCACCTTGATGTAAACTGTATTTCGATCCATGAAGGTGTCACTTGACTGTAAACTTTGTCAGTTTATTAATCCTTCATTTAGCCAGAAAGGTCCTATTGAGATACAACATGTCCTCTGCCGGGGAGTTCTGGTCAATGACACGTTTACCTCCACAGTGTTTTTGGCTTGGGTGGATGTTATGAAGATGTTTTTCAAGCCTCTTGGTGCTGGTGAGCTCACCACTGCCTTCCTTCTTTAACAATGGACCAGATTGCTGATTTGGCCACTCCTAAAGTTTGTAAGGTTAGATTTGCCCTGTGTGGCAGCACGTTCAGTCACAGTGGCTCAGGACTGACCCTCTCTAAACTCGCAATTTTGTTGTACAATTCATTTTATAAAGACAATAAAGCTGCTTCACCTTTACCTTACCTTTTGTTTTCAGCTGAATGATGGCCTGCTTCACTTGCATTGGTACCTTTTTGGAATACACACTAAAGGTTTCAGTGACCAGCTACCTAAAGCAAATTTAACATTTGCAATCAACTCCAGACCTTTCATCTGCTGAATTTGTAATAAAATAACAAAGGAACTGACCACAAATGGTTATAAAGTGAATTAATGCATGTTTTCTTTTGTTAAGCCCCTTAAATTGAAGCTGAGAGTCCACACATCAACCAAATCTTGACTACGTCATTTCAAATCCATTGTGGATGTGTGAAGAACCAAACTGACAAAAATTGTGTCCATGTCCAATTACTTCTGAACCTAACTGTGTCCGATTCCAGATGATGAATTACAGTATAATTTGCTCTTGTTCTTGCTACCGCTGTTGGGAATAAAATAGCCATGTGCGAGAAGGAGGACAGCATAACATTAATGGCAAACTACCGAGCTGTGTTTGCGGCTCTGACTCTGCTGAGTTTAGTAACACTTCTCCAGCAAAATGTAGATTTGTTGCAGCACTAAACTCAGAGTCAGTCCACATTCACCTGCTAACATATAATCTTCACGTGTGACGTTTGTGTATAATGTCAGTTCAATGCTACATTATAGCTTACTTAGCTCTATTTTGTCAACAGAGCTAGAAAGAAGCTAAGTGCTCCAATGACATGTCATTAAAAAGTTACACCTCCACCTACTGGCCTGGCATGCATACTACAGCACTTTCCGTTCATGTAAATGCAGATTTTTTTTTTAAATGCAAAGGACAGACTTCATGTTTTTAGTAGGGCTGCTCTTGTTTAAAGTCAGCCTCAGTGTGAGACTGAGCGGTTGTTCGTCTCGGTTTGCCTGTGATGAACTGGCAGCCTGTCCAGAATGAGCTCTGTCCACAGCCCAGTGCCAGCTGAAATCAACTCCTGTGACTCTGCCAAGTATTTCAGTTTAAATAATGGCTGGATTGATGGATACTTAATATGGTAATCAGTTTTTTTTACATCTTAATTGAGAAAACTAGCGGTATCATAAAAAATAAAAAGAACTAAAAAGTATGATATATAACTGTAATATGTTGTGCAGGGGAAAGTAAAACGAATGAATTACTGAGGTAAAGTGAAATTTACAGGTTTCAAGTCAGTAACTCAGTAACTTCCTGCTACACATTTTAGACCTATGAACAGAAATGCAGCTTGTTCTGTGCATATACATTGCAAAATACAAATCGTTCACACAAAAAGTCATAAAGGTTCCATGTTGCACCAGTCTGCTGTTTTAATTAACATTTATAATAACTTATAATGACATTTTGAAATGTGATGTGGTTAAATATCTGTTGGAAATTACTTGGCCAACAAACAGTGGGCAAAGTGAAAGTCCCAGTCATATCCGTGGTAAATTGATGAGCACAAATGTGTTCAGACCCACAGCGCTGAGGGAAAGGGCAATCGTCCCCCACCCATATATTGAAAAGGCGTAGCCTATATGGGAGCAAAAACGTGCAGTAAGCATCAGTAATCCTCCCTTCTAAAACAGAGCCACGTCATAAAATATTGTAATACTGTCACATGATAATCTTAACAATAAAATATGTTACAGCACACATACCCAGTGACAAGCGAACGGAACGGGATGGATTCTTTTCATGAACTGTTCCATCCCTAATGTAGCCCCCTGTGGCAGTCTGCGTGCCGTGGGAAAAACAGAAAAAAAGTTCCTGGGTTTTACTCTCCTTTCATTTATTCCTATCCATACTGAACATACAGAGGAAATCTATTTCACTCTTCTCTTCTGTGTCAGGATATGCTTTCTAATGAGAACGCTGTATTCCAAATTGTCCAACTCTTCCTTTACAAAGTCCATCATGTAGAACTTCCCACTCTTCTAGAAAGATGCACTTTTAGTCAGTTCCCTGTTTCATGATTACTGAATGTCACGAGAAGCAAGTCATGTCTGAATTTGGATGCTGATTAACACTTGTTGTTCCATGGAAAAATTTACAGAAGTCTATTCTAAAGTCATTACACATTTTGACATTTTAACATCCACCCCTCTGAATGTTGTATCTCTCAGCAGTGCTTGTTTGTGTCTGAGACGGCGGCATTAAAGTTCTAAAGAGGTCATATTTGTTGAAACAAGCTGAGGCATGTTACAGCACAACCACTGTTATCTAACTGTAAAAGAAGAAGTCTGTCCATATGTGTGTGTGAGTTTGTTCCTCTTCTTCTTTCTTGACAAGCGTTCATCCAATCATCTGCACTTGGTGGGTGTATTCCTGGGCACCCAAGGAAGTGTGGTGTTGAGTGTGAAGTAGTTTAGACAAGTGGTTCGTGACTGAAAAACTCTAAAATGTAAACATCACCCTGCATGCATCACTGACCACATTATACCCAGAGCCTTGTGGAGAAAGAATCAGGATTAACTGTCTTTTTAATTTGGGGTTTACTTTCATATTTTTGCAGTCAGTATGAGGTTGTCTGGATGAGGGCTTCTCAAAAAAGCTGAGAAATCTCCCTGCAGATCCAAATCGCCCCTGTATAAATTCTCTGCTAATGCAGACCAAGAATTCCCTGCTGCTGCAGCTTCACATTAAAAGCATTTAACCATCAAAATACAATGTAACTTTTGTTATGACGTTGTCAGCGGAAATTGAATGTGTTTTTTATGAGATGCTTCCGCAAAGATAAGATTTGCATGAGGATGTTGTATCAATTCATAGATATCATGTATCAATATTTAATAAATTAATAAATTCTTAATTCATGTTAAATACAAACTCATCTTTTTGTATAATAGAATAATAAACATCAGTTGACTTTTCAGTCCACTAGATGGTGCTAAGTGCTCACTGGAGAGTTAATAAAAAATGCAATAAAAAATTATTAAAGGGAGATGAACAGACTGAAGAATGTATCATATTGGATAAAACAAATAAAGCTGACAGAGTTTTACTTTAGGAACATGATTTGCAGTTCAAAAAAAAAAAAAAAATAGTATCTACAAACAGACTCTACGTTCACTCAATGTAGAGTCCAGAAAAGCACTGGTTTCTTTTGTAGTCCACTTAATTAACGGTGGATTGCTAACTGTTAACAGCATGTAAACGGGCTACTTGTGAAAAGATCCGCTGGTAGACGTGGTCTCTCAACTCCAACTCTATTCCATCCTCGTGTTGAACTGTAAACAGTCGGACTGTAAACAGCAAGTGGCACATGGAGAAGGAAGTCAGAAACAGAAATTCGCCTCCTCCAACGGAAGCCCAAGAATAATGGGGCTTGCCCCCAGAGACTTGTATGTATAGCCTATTTATTTTGAACACATAAAAATTAGTATAAAGACCAAAACATGAATCATCAATGAGATTGGTATCAAACATACAGCAAACTCAAACATTTTGTGTCCAAAAAGGAGTAGGTAGAAGTTTGAACTTGTCGAGACCTACCCCTCACTTTAAATAATCTTCATGTAAACATGTGTTTATAGTTTTTTATTTCTATCTTTTTCCTCTCAGCTTCTTGCTAAAGTGATTACTGTTTTTATTAATTAGGTAAATTAAACATGATCAAACATTCAAGTCCTAGCTATGAGAACTAATATCAAGCCGACCAGAATGAGATGTCAATAAGATACATAACAAAACAAAACAAAATAAAGCATCTGGTTTACTGAGCCAGTTCCTTCTTGTTTTCATGCAATCTGTCATTTTTAAACAGCCATTTGAACTTATGTAATGTTGAATTTTTCTTCATTTCCTCTGAACAGTTCCACACACTAACTCCGCTGTGCTGTGGTATTTAGTATTGGTCCTTACTGATGGTTTATTAAACAAGCAGCTAGGTTCCTCTCAAGTCGTGATGTTTTTCTCTTATTTGGAACAAATTCTGAATATCGTAGGGTAATGACTAATTTATAGCTTTGTACATGATTTGGGCTGTTTTAAGGTCAACCAGATCCTTAAATTTTAGTGTCTTTAAATTGATAAAGAGTGGGTTTGATGGCTCTCTCTAGGTGGTTTTGTTTACGATTCTTATTGCTCTTTTTTGTAGTGTAAATATCGGTTTGGTGTTTGTTCTGTAGGCGTTTCCCCACACTTTCACACAGTATGTTACATATGAAAGTATAAAGGAGCAGTATAGAGGGTATAATGACTTTTGATTAATAAGATCTTTAACTTTGTATAGTATTGCAACAGATTTTGATATTTTATTTTTAATATAGTTAATATGTGACCTCCAGCATAGTCTGTTATCTATTATCACTCCAAGGAATTTTATTTCAGATACTCTTTTTATTCTACATTATTTATCATGAGGTTTTTATTTGTGGAGGTTAGTCAATTTCCAAATATTATGAATTTTGTTTTACTGAAGTTTAGTGTGGATTTATTGTAATCAAACCAACTCTTTAATTTTTTCAATTCATTTTCCACCTCATGCAGAAGTTGTTCCAGGTTCACAGTTACACAGTAAATGGGTGTCATCATAATTTTTTTTAGAAATTTCACATATTTTGTTGATGTACTGCATAAACAGCAGTGGCCCCAACACAGATCCCTGGGAAACCCCACATGTGATGGTCTTCAGTTGTGCCTTTATGTTATTTATTTCAACATATTCATTCCTATTTTTAGGTAACTATCAATCCGCAATAGTGCAACCCCTCTAATTCCATATCTGTATAATCTTCTTAATAATAAATCATGGTCAACAGTGTGTATGATTTCGCAGTACCCAACATATTGCAAGATCTTGATAATATCAAATCGTGTGGCTTCTGGTGATTCCCACCTCTAGGTATTAGACATTTTTATTGCATAAAATGATTGTATATTTTGCTTCTAATGTTTGCAGTGTATCTTTGGCTTACATGCAGCCAATTTAATGTTATTCAACATAGAAGCAAAAACAAATACTATTATCAAGATTGTATGTGTGGGTCATGTTTTGGGGACTCCTAAATATATTGTCTTTAACTATAGGAATAATGTAATAGGCCTGTTACTGTGTTGTTAATAAAGTTTTTAAAGGGAAAAAACTGGTGGCTCATGTGTGTGCCTGAAACAGTCCCTCTAGAAGTGCTGCGTCTAGAGCTGTAGGAGCTCTTCAGCTCTGGAGGTCATTCATATGAAGAAAGCTGCAAGCAGCAAAACATGAGTCTGAGCAATCAGCCCGTTCCAAATGGAGACATTCCAAAAGGCACTGCACTATTTGTAGAAAACAGGCACTGTACCAGTACGGAACAGTCATAGTCATTATTTTATATTTCGAAGTTTGGACATAACTTCCTGTTTTATGGTTTATAAATATAGATCAATACTAAAGACATTAAAAGTTTAAAATAACACGGAATTAAATAACTAGAAAAAAAATCACTGAACAAACTGTATAAATATTTTAGATGATAGATTTTTCAGTATAGCCACCTTTTGCTTTGATGACAGCTTTTCACACTACTGGCATTCTTTTAGTCTCATTTATTAATATACATTGTGGAAAAGAAGGAAAACACATGGGATGGAAAGAATTTTTTAAGCTTTTTATCTGTTCCATATGTATTACAAGAACAATGTATGTGTTTTTGGCTGCAGCTGTACAGCTCTTCGTAGCAGTTGCTACTGTAGTTATACCTGAGACAAATATTCCGACAATTGGAGTTTTTCTATATTTATCATCCCCTGCTGTAGTCAAGTGACACAGGACACAAGCTGCTTGTCACTGAATGAGAAATTATCACATGCTGGAGAGTTTCCAACTTGTTGACTTAAAAAAAAAAAAGGTTGATGTGAGCTCTGTGTTCATTTGCTTCATTGTGATTAACTGATAAAGATGGCTTACTGGCATCCTTTGCTTCCTACAGCCTTTCAGGAGTATGAGTGCCTGCAGAGAAAGCACGAGGCTGCGACCATGGAGGTAAGTGTTCATGTGAGTCAGGATTGAACAGATACATTTTGTATGCTTGACATATAGAGAGGTGACTCTGGGTTCTGTTTGAATCATTTTGGACAGGATGCCTGTCATAAAGTTTACATTAGCAGCAATAACAGAAAAAGCAGTAAAAGCAGCAGTACTGTAGGGTTGATACACAGTAACAGTAAAGGTGGTAGTTAGCCCTGCAGTTCTATGAGCTGTATTAACTGAAAGAAACAGTATTAACAGTAGTAGTTTACTGGTACCATGGCACACTGTCTTAGTGTGGTTGGAAGACTGTCCACAATAGAAAAAATAACATTTATCGTTTGTTGAAATGACATAAACAACCTGTTTATACGTAAAGCTGATAAGGACCTCTAGTGGCCGTGTCTGTAACAAAGATGGAAATAGTGTAACATTGTAAGTACAGTGTGGGGAAGACATTGAGGTAGACAGGTCAACACAGTGACTTTGGCAATGGAGCCTGCTGCTTGCTTGTCTTCCAATAGTGGGGCTGGGTGACTTCAGCAAATAATCGCATCTCTGTATTTTCAGGCTGACCAGATAATTTTGTTGTCTAATCACAACCTTGTAGTTATGCCACTTAAACTTAACCAAGTGCACTACTTCTGGTGCCCAAACCTACCAAACTGCAACTGAAATCTGGGTGGGGGGGTGTCCTATATCTCTTCAGCACTGACTTTCTGTTTAATATGTGACTAGAGTCCGAGTGTCCTGGGTAAAAGTTCTGTGTTTGAGTCATTCATCCAATGCAACCACCTCCCTTTGTGGACTTTGTTACTCTTTATAACGTATCATCTGGTTGTGACAGCTGTAAATGGCTGCCATATGACCATTCTCACCCAGGCTGCAAATGGATGATTTATTTGTTGAACATGATCACCATCTTTCCTTAAACTTAACAAGCTGTTTTATTCCCTGAAACTAATTGTATTCTGTAGCAGTAGAGTCATAAAATGCTTTTATGAGGTTCTTTTTGGAAGACATTTAGTTTGGTGGAATCTATCCAGAATTTTTTTTAATGTAAAAAAAGTAAGTGTTTTTTGAGAGAAAGATGCGAAAAGGTAACAAAATTCAGATTTTAAAGGGGACCTATTATACTTTTACTTTTCTGTCCATCATATATGTACTCATATTCAACAAAAAAAAAAAGAAAAAAAATGCTTATGTCACAAAGCCAAATATAAGTTTGATGTAGATTTTAGTGAATTGGTCATCAAGGCACAGCTCGCCTAGAAAGTACAGGGAGCACCAATCCACCGGATTTTTACTCCATTTTGTTATCATACCAAAAATAATTTCAGTGAGGCCAGTCCAGGGTGCTGTTAGCTGTGGCTGCCCTTTGTTAGCCTGCCAGCCATGCAGCTAGCATTAGAGTAGGGGGCCCTCTGCTAACTCACTCTGTGGCCCTGAGCCTGAAAGCCTTGAGCTGCTGTAGTCAGCTGACTGAACAGTTAATTAGGCTATCCAGCTACCAACTACAACAACTAGCAAAAATTCGCAGCCACTTTATGAAGTAATACTGTCTGTCCATCAGGAAACTGACAAACCAGTAATGAAACGTATAAAGTTGTGTTTTTTTAGTTATCAGTGATACTCTACTGCCATTTTTTAAAAGCCAAGTTACTGTTGCTGTCATGGCGGTGCACTGAGTGCCTGACCTCTGTTGGCTTCAGCAAGTTGGCCAAACAGAAGAAAAGAGGCTTTTTAGGCTAATAAGCTGTAACAGCTTGTTTCAGACAGATTATGTGGTGAGCAGTTCAATAAAAGGCCAGTATAAAGTAAATGAGGGGCTGTGACTCCTGCAAGGCTATTCTAGTGGAGTCCCAGAGTAAAAATGTAGTGCTGGAAATGAGCAGGACAGATCCCGTTTTATACTGGTACAGAAAAAAAAAAATCAGCAGCTTCACTGGGATTGGTTTCAGTTGTCAGAAACCCGTATTGTTTGACCCTTGCTCACTCCCTTTTGAGCCCTGACTCATATGTGTCCTTATCATAGACTCAAGTGCCTTAAGCTGGCATCAAATGTCTCAAATCATGATTTTACTAATTTTAGATTAATTAAATACATTTTTGTCATAGAAAAAAAAGGCTTGTGTAGAGAAACAAGTTGGTATCCCTCAGTGTAAAATAATTAAATAGTATTGTATCGGTATCAGTGGTAAAATCCAAATATTGACACTGGAATTACAGAATTTCAAATGACGGTGGTTTCGCCCTGTGTGCTCTGCATCATCTTATCACTTCCTGACTGCAAACATCACCCTATCTCACAGAACTACTTACACTGAATTTATTTGTGTGAATTGACCTTTTGTTTAAAGAGCAGGACTTACTTTTAAAGCTGAGTGAAATATTTAACTTTTACCAAGTCATTTCATGAAAGTTGTTATCACAGGAGACAAACAAGGGCGATGTGAATGTGTGTGATTAGGGAGTGATGACATGGAGAGCTGGAAAAAAAAAAACTGCAGTGGCTGATAAGGGTAAACAATAAAAACTACACTGGTCACACAAACAAATGATTTAACGTGAAAGATGTTTGCACTGTTCTCCAGAATGGTTTGACCATGACTATAGCCAAATGAAGTCGAACAGCACTGGAAGTCAGTTGATTATTCTCATAGATAGATCATTTAAGATAAAGTATATAGGGAGTAAGAGAGTGAGCTATCGAGCTGCTTGCAGATAAGAGTTTTTGCATCAAATGAAACATTTTTGTTGCGGTGGTCTTCCTGTTGCATGACAACAGCCTGCTGGCGCCCCTGAAACTGCAAATGTTTGAAACTGCGTTCCAGAGTGGAATCTTTTAAAACAGCAGCCTTCTGTGCAGCTGTGTAAACTTGCAAACCGCAAAGCCTATGAAAGTGGTGACTATGCTAATGCTAATGCTAATGCTAACACAAGTCAACACTATCTGCAGTAGCCACTACCAGACTCTGATTCAACACTCCACAGTGCACCCAAAGCAAGTTGAAGATGATGACAGACTATTTAGACCAATTTAAGTGTTTGTGGCAAAATTTTAGAAATCAATATACAGCTGAATTTCTTTAATTTGTGGCTGCTTAGGGATTAGCAGCAACAGGAAGCAAAAACTTGGCAGCGCCAATGGTATGTCGTAGGCTACAAAGTCACGCCGCAGACTATTAGCCTGGCATACTACAGCACTTTTGATTGTTGGTGTAAACACAGAAATTTTTTTAAGATGCAAAGGAAAGACTTTTTCATTCTTTCTGTGGGGCTGCTCTCGTCTAAATGTGGCCTAAAAGGCTTCATGAATTCACCTCATCAATTTCCAGCCACCATTCTTCCAAGGTAAAAAGGTTTATAGGCTGCATCCAGCCAACGTGATATGATTGGCTAAAAATGTAAACATTTTCCATCTGACCGGCCTAATGCAATTTGATTGGTTAAAAGCACACACAGACACATGGAAAGTGTAATCCCTATGTCTTGCCAAACCATCTTTGGTCCTCTGAGGGGCGGGACAAAAAACCTTTACCTCAAAGTATTTGAAATCGTAGTGTTGTAGTTTTCAGGCTGTGTATATTTTGAAGCACTGGGGTAACTGTGGGAACAGTAATTAGACTTTCTCACCTGCCCTTCAGTATTATATGTAATTTGTCTTTCAGTGCCTTTAAACATATTGTCGATGCATTAAATTAACAGCTTTTTCAGGCAGTCTCTGTTGTGCTGCACAGGCAAACAGACTGAAGGTTGATTAAAACATCAACGGCCCCGTTTTAAAGCTGCTCTGTCTGTGTCTCTCATGTAAGTGCAAGAGGCTGGAAGAGGAGAGAGATGAGGCCATCAAGAAGCTCAGTGAGTTCCAGCAAGGTAACTGAACCTCTCCTGTCGATTCATGTCCAGAAAATGAGATTAAGGCAGACTTTTTTTTTTCAACCTTACGACCAAGCTTAAATTCACAGATGTGTTAATATATATGGAGCCAGTGTGGTAGAGTGGCATTGTTGTCAGTTTCTTTCAGTGGTGATTTCTATTGTAAAAGATACGTCTAGAGTGATAAACATGATGATGAACATGGGCGAGGTCTTGGATTGCAACACTCGTGCAGACAGTGACTGGAGGAGGCACACCGACACTTTCTTAAATGAATGAATAAATATTATACTAAATATATATGTCTGTATGTCAGGCCTGTGATGAACTGGCAACTTGTCAAGGGTGTACCCTGCCCTCACCAGCAGGGATTGGTTCCAGCCCCCCCGTGACCCTGCAGAGGATAAGCTTTTACTGATAATAAATGAATGAATGATATTATAATAAAGAAGATTCTCCTCTGCAAATATTGTAATAGTAAAATACATTGTGCCATAAAAAAAAAAAAAAAAGTGAATTATACTTATTTTCTGCGACCCTGATCACTCCACCTCCACTCGACCCTGTCGGCTATATTGCCTTTTAAGTTATGTAGAGCAGTCAGAGATTTCCAGGTTTTTTCTTTATTGTGTGGTGTACTGATGTATGAGTGTTTGCCTGAACCATTTACTTCAATGATTAGAGAGGCTGCTCTCAGTTATTCTACAATTTTCATGGGCAGTAAAGTCATTGCAGGAAATATCTTTTAAGCAACGAAACATAAAACTATGGTAATAAACTGGAAACTCTCTAAAGAAAAGGAGGTGCTTTTTTTTTTTTTTTTTTTTTAGAAGGATGGCTGATTTGCTCCAAATTGTGTCGTCATATGAACCTGGACTGTGTGTTTGTGTGTGTGACCTTTTCCTTGTGCAGAAAAATACACAATATGCATTAACGACCAATCCCTTTGAAATGTCGGTGATTGAAACTGTCAAAGAAGTACGCTGCTGTGCCCATGCATGAATGTGCGCAGCGTCTCTCTGATGTTCAGACGCATTATGTTTCTGCTGCAGGAGTATCACTGCGGCTATTTAGTTAACTCAGATGTAGATGGTGCAACTTTGTGATCTGTGATCTGTTCACACACGCTAAGATGATGGATTCAAAGCAGAGTTATTTCAATTATTTAATTTATGATTTTATGGAGATGAGGAGCTGTTCACAGATGAGCCTGTTTGTTGACTGTGTGTGTGTGTGTGTGTGTGTGTGTGTGTGTGTGTGTGTGTGTGTGTCTGTTGATGTGTGTTAGAGAAACAGAGAGACTTGCACAAAGAGAAGCACAGAGAATCAATGCAATGCCCTCACCTGTAAAGCAAATAAGATTTTACTCATTTTTTAACAGTAGAATAAATAAATAAAATCTGTGGCAGTGAATGTTGGTAATCTGGTGGGTCATTTTAACTTGATGAATGTTTGCTGAAGACACTAATGTTCGGTGATCGATCTCATGTTTTATCACCTGCAACCAGGCTTGGTTTTTTGGGACGGATGGGACAGGACTCTGGATTCCAGGATAAATGCTCGTAATTTGGGAGTGTCCAAATTTTTGGTGGCGTATGGTCAACCTAAAAACAGATGTGCAGTGGCCCTCACACAATTAGATGCAAAGAAGAAAGTGAAAATGATTAACTCTTTTGTTTTATGCACAGGCTGAGCAGCCTTTGTGCACCATATTGGAAAACAGTATTTGGTGCTTACATCAGTGAGATGAAGGGCACCAAATTAGCGGAGTGTCTCCGCTAGAGTGACAAAGAATGAGTTGGAGGGAGAGGGGACTGTCAAAATAATACCAGCCATAGCCATGACTTTCTGTATACAGAGGACCACGGTAATCCTTTATCTATTTCTAAATAACCTGAGCAAAATTTTCTAATTTTTGTATCCAGAAGCAGGATGGGGGATTTTCAAACTTTTGTCAATAACTATGTATAAATTTCTCCATGTGACTCAGTGGCAATTGCCTGAAAACCACAAACTGCAATGTGAATGATGCAATGTAATGATGTGTACAACTACCTGCAGTTTATTTAATGACCACATTGTTCTTACATCATTGTTTTTTAAAATGGTTTTGTTTAAGGGAGCAAACCTCCCACTACCTGTTCAGGCCTTTTTTTAAAACCACAGGAAGTACTAACGATAAAAACAGTTGTGTAATGTCTTCTGTGCTCAGTGACATTAGCTATGTTTTTCTAGTATCTTTGCTTAGACCGAGAGACTTATTTTAATTGGAATCCTTTGCTTCAAACTGGTTTGAAAGATGAGGGCTCCCACTGGCAGCAACAGGAAGACGAGGTAGAAACTGAGAATATGGCTGGAGTGTGTACGGTCAGTGTTTTCTTGGGGCAGGTGTCAGAAGTGATGTCATCGGACCCCATGTTTCAAGTGTGTAGATTTGCTAAGACGTTGCATATTTACTTTTAAGGAGCAATGAATGATGGGAAAAAACAACAACATTCAACTGACAAGGTGTAACTTTAACTGATCATCAACACTCATGTCGAAAACTAAAAAAAATAATTTCATAGGGGCTGTTTTTTCATTGTTTGCAATGGGATGCACACCCTAAGAAATATTCAGATGGGAAGTAACTTGTGCATTGAATAATCAAATAACCAGGAATTTACTTATTTTATTTGAGTATGTTTCTCAAATGTTAATTTGAGAAAGTCAATTTTAAGTAATTTTTTTTTAAAAGTACTTACTTGAGTATAGATTTCCAGTACTGTACCTATCGCTGAAAGTGACATCAATTCAGTTAGAACAAAATGTTAACAAGGACACAGATAATAGCATTGGAATAGCGCTGTCACTGCTCCTGCCTTTATTACATATCTGTTTTCAAATACTACAAATATATTTCAAGTGTTTTGGCCCACCTTTCAATTTTCCAAAATGATTTTCCTTGAATGCTTTGCTATGACCACAGAATTTAAAATAGAGCACCACATGTCAAAAGATAGAGCAAATAGTTTTTCTTTGTAACGGTGACAGTTTTGCGGATTTTCAGCTGAATAAATCTGGCCTGTGCTCGTGTATTCAGTGATTCTCCAGCCAAAACACATATTGTGTTTGACTTCCGCGTTAATAGAGGCTGCCTTACTGTGCCAAGCAGCTGCATATTAGGACCTATTTCGTGATTTCATAGCTCTTAGAAAATTGCTCCTATTCACAACGAAACGGCTGGGGATGAGGCGGCAGGGTTGGTGGGGGTGGTGGTGGTGGAGGAGTGGGAGGACGCGAGAAAAAGCCCCCAACACACAATCATGCCTTTTCAATTGCCGATGGCAAGGTTGATGACAACATGACCATTGTGTTATAATGATAACACCACAAAGGCATCTGCCCCCCTCATCAAGGCTTCACAGCGGCTGCAGATACAATTTAATTCACTGCTCCGTTGGCAGCGCTGATACCATTATGCAGCACGTCGGCGCAGGGGTAATCACTGTCTTTCCTGAGAGAGAGATAAAAAAAAAAGACAGGCACAAAAAAAGGGGAAAAAAAAGATGGAGTGATGATGATGGGGAGGCCGAAACTTACAATTAAGACTGCCAATTCTGACGTGTCAGAGCCCCCCGTTGACTCGTGCTCATACACTTTCAACACTTCCACCGCTGTTTATTTACCATGGCTACCAGTAATTATAATTAACATGTCATTTAGTTCAAAGCATCCTTTCGTAGGTTGCTGAGTGTGGCCATGGCATTAAGGAGACAGGCAGAGAGGAAGAGAGAAGAGGCCGAGGATGAAAACTGGCAGCTAAATGCTTTTGAATGACTGATGTGGAGGGCGCCGGAGGCACGTGGATATCGTCTGGTGTTGTCCTTCATCAAGTTCATAATTAGGTGTCAGTGGGGAAGGATTTGCCCGCGGCAGTGGCACTAATCCTTAATTTCTTCCTCGCTCAACCACAATGTTTAATTAGATAATTGGTGGGGAATTCTTTAAGGGCACTGTTTTTGTGATCGCAGCTTAAACAACATTACAGTCTGTAATTTGGATTTTGGCTGAATTTTATTCAACTACCTAGGTTTAGTTGGAACTACGCTAATCAATATTCTTTTTAATGTTAGTAAGGGATTAAAAGCACTGTGTTATGTGAAAGGTGTCACTCATGGTGAGTCCACGGAGAATTTTCATTTTTGGTGCTTCCCTTCAGCTATATGAAGCTTTTAAACCTGTTGTTTTTCATACTTCTTGGTTGTTAGCTGAAATAAACTTTCAACCTGTGTCGGCAGCAGCAGGCAGCAGTGAAAAAATTCTGACGGGCCGACTGTACACTACCTACCTATGACCAGACAGAGACAAAGTTGACTAGCTGGTAAACAGAGGGACACTTATCAGTCAGGGCTGCGTTTCTCAGTTTTGATGTACCTTAACGTCCGGTGAAGGTCTCTAAGGTTTACCTTATCAAGGTTCACTTCACAATCTGTGAGTGTTTCCCAGACTTTCCCCTGGTGGCTGCCTTAAGGGACAGCTGCTCAGGTACATCGTAATGCAGAGCTGTCTTTCACTGTGGCGCTGAAAATGTTACAATAGATGCCAGGCACATCGATTCTCTCGCTTATTGAAGCTTATGAACAAAGTTTTAATGTAACAAGTGTTGTCATAATCATTTTACATCAATCTAATTTTGCAGAAGAGACGTTTCCTGGTTAAATAAAGTGTTTTTTTTTTTGTTTTTTTTTTTTTTTTTTTTGACACCAGCTGGCAAAACAATTTCCATTAAAGGTCACCTACTCGCTTGTTTTTGAGCTTTTGACTGTATCAGGTGGTCTTCTGCACTGTTCTCCGTTGTTATGGAATTGAATATTGCATTATTTGGAGAACTGTTACATCTTCATCTGCTAAAACAAAGCAGTGTCATACAGTTGAATGCTCCATAACAAACACATACACAGACTTTGAGATGATTGTGTTAAAATATGTGGGACACTGTGTTTTTTAGCTCGGTCCTCTTCCATCTAAAAATAAAATAATGCAGTTTGATCATAAACATGTTAAAAAGAGCTAGAATATTGAACTTAGGCCCACCTGCAAGGCCTCAGTGCACCTTACTGATCATTATAGAAGATTAGACTGGGATTTATTTTCAGGAAGCTATTTCTGTATAAAAAATAAGCATTGTATGCTTTTATAAGTAAACAATTGTTGATATTTTTTCAGTGCCTGCTGTCACTTAATTTCACACTCTTCAGTGTTTTAGCAAATACAATTTAAAAAACCCTTTTCATATGCCATTGTAGTGCAGCCCAGTTGTTGCTTTAGTAGCATGGAGCAGAATTCAGACTTAATGGTAAAAAGTGCAAGTCCTGCTTGTGTTCAGTCTATGTTCACTATGCATTTGTTCTGGCACTGAAAATTAAAAGGCAGGGAAAATTATCTGAACAAAAGATACATTGGTAGCAACATTTAGTTCAGTTCCTGTGGAATTCATTCCATAATTGTGCACATAGGTCACTTATCATCGTAGCTAAGATGGCAGATACAATAGCAAGGAGAAAAATATACTTCAGTGTCAAGTGTTACAGCTCTCTTATCCCAATTAACTGCAAAATGAAATGAGAAATCAAAGCTATGCACTCACTCATTTAGAAAACTCTAATCATGTTCTTTGCTTACTTGATGGGATTTTGATCAACTTTAGTGGCCATGGGTTGACTTTTAACTTTGTATTGACATGAATGCTGCCATTCAGTAGAATTTTGAATGCTGCTTTTCAAATTTCATAAACATCGTAAAATCAGCAAAGGGTACTGACGTGTGGGCTTCCTTGCTAAAGGGCACGAACTATAAGATGAACAAGCAACAATTTTAATTTTTTAATTTTTATTTTTTCTGTGTGTCAATTTGTTTAGCTTGTGGCTTTGTCACTTGTTGGCATTAACAGTGTAACAGGAATGCAGTGGATGTGCATTAGGGGTGTGACTCACACTCTGATTGCATCTGGAAATAAATCAAGATATCTTGACTGGTGCCACTGCTTTTGTTTTAACAAATCCTCCTAAGACCATAGTTAAGTCCACAGACATGCAATCACTGCTGCACCCATAAGCCTAAGACATAAAGCACTACAGTATACACACTTGAAAGGTTTAAGAACCCGGCTCATCCTGTCATATCAGTCTGCTGAAATAAGTCCGCTGTCGGTGTGTGGCTGTCATCTGTTCACTGTGCTTTGTGAAAAGGTGAAGCAACAGGCTGAAGATGTCATGTTTTCAATGTCACAGTTTCAGGCACGTCCGCTGGTTTGGGATTTTATTCTTTGAGGATAGAGCCTGTAGCCGACTGTTAAGACAAGCTGAAATACCTTTTGCCAGAGCATCAACTGCCGTGTTGTGACATATTCGCTATTCAAACAATTAAAATTAACCAATGAATGGGCTGTAGGGGCGGGACATAAGTTGGAGGAATCTGATTGGAGTGTTGTTGGCAAGTGTTGATGTTACTCCTTGGCAACCGTTGCTAGGGCTTTGTTGTTGATACTTAATGGCTAAATTTGAACACCAAGCTAGCTTTAGTTTATTTAAAGGTACAATATGTAAGAAATCTACTGCAAATAGCCATAATATCCTCCTAATATGTCACAGAGACTCAGGAAT
>JAPQLA010000003.1:1596093-1611237 GCA_029822935.1 Naso vlamingii | reverse complement strand
TATATATATATATATATATATATATATATATATATATATATATATATGTGTGTGTGTGTGTGTGTGTGTGTGTGTATGTATGTATTTGATATTTTTGGCTGTTTAAAAAATGTTTTGCGGGCAGGATTTGGTGAGCAAAAAAGTTGATTTCAGACCTTGTACACGACGTTGCATGTGATGGTCCTTTCTAGGCGTAAGAATGCCTAAAAGGGATATAATAGCACACAATTAAATATGATTAAAACAACAACAAAAAAAAAGTGTTATGCTCTGACTTTAATTGCATCGCAGTGACTGCACTCATGCTGTCAGGCCCACTGGAAACCCGTCACACCGAGAACACAACCTGTTTTAACTTATCCCCTCTGACAGGTGCTACAGGAAACTGTGCACCTAAACAACCAAACAAACAAGAACTGTCTTTTTCCTCAAACCATTGTCATAATACCTAAAGTACTTACAGTAATAATTGCTACTACTAATACTGCTACAGCTACTACTACTAATAATAATAATAAAGAAAAAATACTATGTAATACACAAACTTGATTAATGTGAACATGGGGTTGATGAATAATATACAGTGTCATCTACATGTGAGCATCACAGTGATGGTTTGAGGAAAAAAACAATTCTTGTTTGTTTGTATAATGTTGTATCATTATGATGAGTAGTATTAGTATTAATCAAATATTTATGCTGTCAGACCGTCGCCCACCTTGCGTCTTTGATCTGTTCCGAGGTTTCTGCCTATTAAAAAAAAGTTTTCCATCGCCACTGTGGCCTAATGCTTTCTGACAGGAGAGTTGATTTCAATTGTTGGGTCCAAAAAACTTAATATATTTCAGTTATAGCTTGTGATCTAGACCTGCTCTATACGTAAAGCGTCTTGAGAGGACTTTGTTGAGATTTGATGCTATACAAACAACGCTGACTTGACTTTGTTTCTTTGCAGTACTGCTCTGCACAGTATAGAGTTCAGGTGACTTGTGTGCTGACTCTTATGGTGTATACTTGAATAGCGCTGCCATTGCACACCTTCCCTCTTCCTGCATGTCATTACAGTGCAGTCCCGACTAGTCACCCTTCTTTATTCTGTACTGTTCTTAAACCTATTGGTTTAGTGGTTGGTTTACTTTTTGACATTTTTTCCTGTTTAAGTACACTTGGAGCAATGTTCAAGCAGAGTCAGATACTTTGGATGTTGAACACATACTTGGACAGTATGGCTGATTCTGATTTTGGCTGCCAGACATGATCATGGTTTTTAATCTAAAGTCCAGAAAACAGACAATAGAAATAACCCAGATGTGAATAATGTTCACCTATCTGACCAGTATTTTACATGCTGTAGTTACTGCTAAATGAGCCTTTGGCTCCATTGTTTCAAAATGAACACACAAAAAGTAATCATAAACAGAATCTTTTTTTTTCTTTTTAAATAAAAAACACAGTCTTACAGAAGCTACCAAATGTGGAGCAGGTTTTTTTTGTTACAGCAGCTTCTTGCAAATGCAAATTGGAAATTTTGAGGTTTGCAAAGTGAATGTTCAGAAGCTGTCACAAAATCACTGAATTGTCACTGAAATGTTGGAGATGATTTTAAGTCACATTTCTTATCCTTCTGACTTGGTGTAAGAATAGGCTTTAGAAAATATAATGTATCAGGCTATGTCCACCGAACAGAGCTACTAAGAGGCAGCAATAAGCCATCCCGCTCCCGGTCTGACAGCAGAAATTAATCTATTTGTTCTTAGGAATATACTGGCTAAAAGCTTGCTTCATGGCAGTCTAAGTGACTACTCTCTTTCAAGCTTTATTTGATGTCTTTGGTCTCCTCTGTTCTCTGCTTCTTTCCTCCTCTTCCTCCTGATACAACACAGCATCCATAACCAGTCGCTGGCTGTGCCTGTCTTACTAATACAACAGTGTGTGTGAGCACTCACTGCGGGGGGCACACAGACCAATAGTCCGTAATTAGCCATTTTCGAGAATGTATCCATACATCAACTATTCACAGTGGAAAGGAAAACATCTGTTCACCATAAATCCACGAGTACTTTGAACAGAGTAAGGTTGGAATAAGTGGCGTTACCTTTTTGAACAGTGCTGACCTTTCAGCAGCATTTCAGCAAATTGTGAATTCACATTTGCCACACTGTGAGGGTGCTAGCATCAGTTTATTACTCATTTACATTTAAATCAAATCCAAAACACATGAGGAGGGGTTTCCAGAGTAGAAGAGACAAATTCAACTTTGTATTAATTTTCTCATCCCAATAATGGCAGTTTTGCATTCTAAACATTTCCAAGGCCACTCCGAAAGACTCTGAAGTTCAGAGCAATTCCTTAACTCTCTAACATTTTGAATTAAAAGTGACCACAGGGTGTGAGCTATTTACAACCAGGCTAATCAGAATGTGTATTCGACGCTCAATGTTTTTCTGTTGATTTTTGATCAAACGTAAGATGAGGGGGCTGTGACTTTATAATAGTGACCTTCGTTCAGGGAGTGCTGGCCAAAAGCTATGTCAGCCTCGATTTACCTTAGTATATAATTTTATATGTACATGTCTCACGAATTGTAGATTATTATGAAAAGAATGTGGTTCCATGTTACGTATTGTTGATTGCCTTTCAGAAACAAGATGCAGCCTGAAGGGCATCATCAAAAGATGGAATTGCTGCAATCTTCTCCCACCAGGATGCCATTAATGAATGTTTCTTTCATGGCTCGCCTTTTCTATTTTTCTTCTTTTTTCTTTCTCCCAGCACTGTTCGTCCTTCGGATTACATCAAGAAACGTGCATAATTGGCATCCATCTCCTTCCAATAAGCTTCATTCATGTTTTACTCATTAATCGTCTGCGTAATTACACACGTACAAACCTGGCCATCCTGATCACTGACCTTTCAGAGATGTTATAGCAGTTTATGTAGGCCCCCGTCTTCATGTGGACACAGGGTTAGTATTTTTAAAGTCTTTCAAAGACAAACGCCACAGAAGAATATGTGTTAGAAGTGATAATCACAGAAAAACGATACAGAGAAATGCAAGAGGCAAATATATGTTGTATCAAAAAACTGTGATTACATCAATAAGGAGAAATATTCACTGCCTTTTCCTTCGTCTGCTTGTGCTCCTCTAATGATGTCTGTTTTTTCACACCTTCTCATTGCTTTTACATGCGTCCTGCCATTATGACTGATTGCAGGGCCAGAGAAAAGAGGAAATCAACATCTCATCTGCCCTGTCTGCTGCTCTGCTAACTTATTTCCTTTCCTTTTTTCTGCAAGTTTAATACAAATCAAGCATGTCACTCTATGCAGATTTAAAAAATGAAGGTGCTGTATGATGCAGGCTCCACCAGAGTTTGTTGGATTCATGTTATCTTTTAGGGAATGTGTGCTCAATATGCTGTAAACTGTGCATTCAGAGATGCTTCTGTGGCTGCACCATGTAATCTCATGTCAGGAAGTGGTGAGTGGATTCATCCTCTCAAGTGAAACTATTTATATTTAAGTGTTATTGTCACGGCAGTGTGGTCGAGTGATCGGAGGTACTGTACAGTAAATTATCTGCAGCTTGTTCCTGCTTCAAATGAGTCTACTTTTTCAAAGTTTAGAGTTTCTTCTTATTTGTACTTCCTTTGCTGCTTCATCACACCAACATATTTTCTAAGTATAACAGAAGTAAGCTGTTGTCATTTCCTGTATCTTTCTTACATACCAACTCTATGATTTCAGTTTAAAGAAGCAGAAGCACTGCAGCACAAAGTGTTCCACACCTGTTATAAACAGTCAGTTACCATACTGAGAAAGAATGTGCATTTAAATTACGGTCACTTACGAAAATGTCAATGATTACAAAAGGGGGTTACATCTTGAATAATTTTCATTTTGTTTCTTTGCATGTTTTTATGTACACAATGGCTTTATTTGTCATTTGCAGTCAGGTTTAGTTGACTTTGATGCTACTCTGATGCTTTTGATTGGTTCTCTTGTTTGAATTTACAAATCTGCCATTAACACTGCCTGGTTTAAACATTTGAAAATAAGAAGAAGAATGCTGTGATTGACCAGTCAGAGTTGAGTATTCAACCAAGCGGTGTAGTAAAAAGTGTTACCCAGCAGCACATTTTTACCTCCTCACATGGCTTGTTTGAGTACGGAACAACACTTAGCTGATGAACATGACCGCGTGTAACTGCACGTTTTAAAAAGTGGCAAAGCTGAGTGAAAAGTTACGGAACTCAGCTAAAAATCTAGATATCTAATGTACACATACTCTGTACTGATGAACAGTGTCCCCCTTGAAGCTCTGGGCTACTGGTAATCTTATGACAAATCATGCAAAATGTATTATTTATGCCTGGTTAAATGTAAGTGAGCTCATCCTGATCATTAGGCCAAGAATATGCGCCTACAATATAGAATCATACAAATGTAGAATTTTGTTTAGCCTATTTTGAGCTTACATCACTAACTATTTAGACAGAGAAAATGCTTTCAAAGGTGCTTTATGCAACATTTGAAAGCTTTAATTTATTTTTATTTACTGTTAAAATGAAAAAAATCATTGCCCAGGAACTGGTAATGACAACTCATTAACATAATATACAGTGAGAATGACGAAAGGATGAAGTGCTGTTTTATATTGTAAAGGTCAGAGGTCAACTTTACTGCGACAGTGCTTTGCAAAAACAGTTTGCTGGCCATTATTCATCAGCCGAACTCAGAACAGGCGGAGGGATTCTGATAACATTTGTGTAATGGCTGCATGCTTCAAACTGTGGTGACTGTTTCCATCTTCTGCCTCTGTGGAATCTTTGCAGTAGTCGACCACAAGGTCAAGTGGCTCTTTTCCATGCCAGTGCCAAGTTGCTATTTTCAGGAACTGACATTAGTAGGGTCAGCACAGCTGACCTATCGTTCATTTTGTGATGAAAGCAACAAATTTGGTACGTCCATTGCTTAATATATGTTGAATGAATCTGGATATTGGGCCATTGCAAATTTGCATTCTGATGACTGTGGCAGCCATTTTCTAAAATGGTGGCCAGCGGTTACTGGCACAGAACGCTTTGCCTACCCTACAGCTGTTGTTGTTAAAGAGAAAAAAAAGCTTTATCGTAATATAGGACAATAATAAACTAAAAAATTTCTCTTAGAAATTTTGTGTGTGCCTGGTGGCTTTGTGCAGGATCGCCAAACCAGTGGTGCCATTGCTTAGTAAATATTAATCCCCAGTCCCCACAGAGACCATCAATTTTTAAGCAGGGTCCCATTAAAGATATATAAACCAGAGTTTATGTGCTTTTGTTTGCATTAGTTTGAAATGTTCACACAGAGGTGTTTAAACGTGTGTGTGTTTAATTAGGCAATCAACATCAGCTGTGTTTAACTGGAACTTGACACCTTAATATAACTCACAGAGACAGAGAAATCGCCCTGATCGCACACCTCGAACAAGTGGGTATTTTGGAAATGTACAGCACCACAAGGACTCGCTGAACAAAGTTATATAACTTTTGTGTGGATAACTTTACAAACCTGGCAGCCTGAGTGAGAGATGTGCTTTGTACATCAGGCACACAATGAAAGACATGCACCAAAATGGTGAGATATGTATTGATTTATAGTGGATTAAACTGTGGCAGTATTAACAAAGGCCATGTCCGTGTAAAAAAAAAATCAGTGAACCTACTGAAGCCATTAACTATACAGTAATAATGTACAGAAATCATTTATTAATTGATGGCACACAGTGCCCAGTTGATCTTGTTTGCAGGCTGTGATTTAGAAGATGTTGAGGTGTGTCAATTAGTAACCACCACCACCATTTTGAATATTATGTGACCTGCAATAATACAAACACCACAGATTCAGTAGTCAGAAAGAACATCTTGTATTTTACAACTAATAAATTCTACTTGAACAGGTTGTAATACTCTTTCTGGTAGGATACTTGCACTAGTATATTAAATTAATACTCTTCAACAAGGGCTGTCACCCTTTTTTCAATGTTTAATGGTATCCTTGGACGTGGGAAAAAACAACATTCAAACTGTAATTACCAGGTTCAGATTTAAAATTTACATTATGTAAGGGCTGCAGGTCTTTTTTGTGCAGTATTATCCAGCAGAGTGCTCTAACAGTTCACCAAAAGCTTGACCCATTCACGCTTTTTCAAGTAGTTGCCTTTGACCACATGTGTTGTTTAACGTTACACCGTAAAATGGACATGAGGAAAACCATCCCGACTGAACAATCATGACACCAAAGCATCTAAAAAGCAGTGTATGGTAGTATTTTTGGTTCTACACAGTAAATGGGAAAGTAATTAACGTTAACAGAAATAAAGAATTATATTGTTTGTCAAAAAGCAGTTGTTGCTGTACGGCATAATTTAAATTGCTGGATTAAGCTTGCCAGACGACAGACGAGTGTAGCTGGACCAAAGTGAGTTAACGTAAACGTTGGAGGCCAGGCTGCAACCTGGTGGTGCTAATTTTATGCTCCTTGCTACTGTAGCACTAAAAAAAAGTGTGGAGATAGTGGATACTGGACAGAAATACATAGTTTTTCTCCCCCTTTGGAGGAGGGTGGCGGCTAATGTTTGAATTAATTCAAAGGAATTGCTGCCACTTCAAAGTTTGTTCGAATGTGGTTGTTGAGAAAACTGACAGCCCTGCTACACCAACTGATTAGCTTTCGATGTGATGTGATGTTAATTGGTATTTGCGATATTTAATGTTTTGTGATTTCTTTGTTAATAGTATTAATCACCGCAAATATTTTTGCATGTCTTGTGCGCCCATGAGGGCACTTTGTGCATGACACATAAATTAAGAAAAATCAATCGATAAATCCTTACTAGTTCTACTATTTATCACTGAGGTGTCAACATTCCACAATACATAATTGTACAATGTCTTACCCTCCCACAGACAGCTCTGCCACCACTGCTAGTCACATGTCCAAAGCTAACTAGCTAGCTAGCTAGCTAGCTTGCAGGGCACCAGGGCACCACCAGGGCACGTATCGATTGTTTTTATCAGTAGCTTTTACCTATGATATTCAACAGGTGTACATCCTTTACACATACTTATTGCAGATGAAATAAAATGTTTACTTTGATAGACAGTCGACTGCACTGGTTGTGGCAGGAAGCATGTGTTGGCTGGCTAGCTTGCAGTGGTGGTGGCAGTGGGGTAGCTTCAAAGAAAATGTGTCTGAGTGACTGTGTGTGTGTTTGTAACTGTATTTTTCTTAATTTAAAGTGTTTTTTTTTTTTTTTTTAAATATTTCAATGAATCAAATGGCTGCTACAGCCACCAGGGGGTAATGTTGTGATGGCCCAATACCCAGATTTGTTCGAAATATATCCACCAACACATCTACCAAATTTGGTGCTTTTATTGCAAAATGAACGATTGTTGTGATATATTGAGTTAGGCCGCCCCACTACATGAACCTCATGTGACAAAGGGTGTGTTGGTAAAGACACTGCAGTTGTTTTTCTTTTCCTTTTTTTTTTTTTTTTGCATTTTGCGAGTTGGCTGTCCCAAACCAGGTCAAAGTGCAGCGCAACCGGCGGACTGGACAAAAGCGCACATGGACATTCACATCTCATTTATGTATTTTGTCGGTTTTATTGTTTTTATTTCTTTTACCTGTGTTTTTTCATTTTGTCTCTTGCCTTTTTCATTTCTGTGTTTGGCTTGACAGCTGAGAGTTTATTCTGTTATGTTGTCTTCCTTAGTTTTTCACTTTTACTTTGTCTGTCAAGGCACTTTATAAACTCTGTTTTTAAAGTTGCTATAGAAATAAAATTATTATTATTATTAACATCCTGTGTCATTTCACTGTAGTTGAACCGTCAGAACCGCTCCTTGAAGAGGAAGAGCATGATGCTGTTGTCCCACCTCAGCCCAGAGACAATCACAGAGATTAACCTTGAGGATGAAGAGGAGGAGGAGGAGGAGAGCAAAGAGCTACTTGCAACAAGCAAGGTCTGCCTCTCCCCTCAGTGCCAGACCACCAAGTCAGGTACAAGATCTCTTCTTCAACTGTGTGGTTTTCAATGTGATGGATGTCACATATTTACCACCCAGCAGCGAAACTTTTTCTAGTATTGTTATCAGCGTTTCAACGCCCAAACTCCAGTGTCCTGCACAACCCGACTATACACTACCTACACTACATCCAACCCAAATTTTAGGCCTTACATCTTTTAAAAATATTTCTAATTGAAATCTCTGTGAATCTCACATGATAAAGGTCTGTGTGCAGTCCACATTGTCATTATTCCAGTGGCCTCATTTGATTATTGTTTCAATCAAAGCACCTGTTGCAGCTGAATGTATCAATGTGGAAACTGATATTAAAACATATTTACACTATAGTGGGTCAAAAATTACTCAGTTGTAAGCTGCTTATAATTTAGCCAGCCTATACATAAATAAAGGAAGTAAAGAGTATAATGCAGAGAACTAGCAAACTACGTCCTGTCTCATCCAGCTGTCCCTGCAAATGTCACGGTCAGCTCCTTCAGTCCATCAGTAATTGTAGCCCAGCTGATAATGGATTTATACATAATGCTTTTCTCATCATGTTGCTTCAGGCTGTTGGCATTAAAAGGAGGGATAATCATGTCATTTGCAAATGATATACTCGAATGCTGACCACGACTGAATACTGAAATAAGTTGACTTGCTCAGAGATTGTAGGCTTATTATGTTGAAAATTCATAATTGTATGTTAATGGACGGCTAGTCAAAGCACTTCCTCTCAGGAACACACGGGACACTTTGAATCTACATGTTTTCACTTTTACCGTTTAAAGGTTTAGACTGAAAATGATCAGAGAACATCCGTTTAAATTCTGAACTGAGCGCATCGCACGTAAGGTCCTGCCATTGTCAAAACTCTTTATGCGTTCAGCATTTTCACTTAATGTGTGAATTTTATCCATCAGAATATTTGTCCTTCTCAACAAAGGGCATTCCATCTCTCCCAGAAAACAATTTTAGCAGCCAGCGACCTTTTTCTGCTTAAGTACCCTCCTAAATGTCTCAGCCTGGTCCTGCTGCTTTGTATGAGCAGATTTCATCTCTGTGTAATTTCAAAGATTTCAGAACAAAAGTGTTTCTCAGATTTTCTGGGCACAGATATTAATGCAAGTTCAGTTTTTGCCGTGGATGACTGATGTTACTTTTTTTAACAATACTTTTTTTTTATATTGCCCTATATTCATACCCATTATATTTACTTTTACACATGTCACAAAAAAGATTGATCCAGCATATCACGTTGAGTGATCTCAGTTAAATGCATATGATAATTATTAAAATCTGAAAGCCACAAAAATTGTGCTTCATGACATTTTGTTTATTTTGGCCTCTTATATTCAGGCACTGTGATACAACTAGTACTTCCTCAACATTACATTAAATCTAGTCATGCTAACTCGGGCTGCAACTAATGATTATTTTCATTACTGATTAATCTGCTGATTATTTTTACAATTAATCTATTATTCAGTTAATTGTTTCAGCTCTAATACTAACCCCTTTCTGCAACTGTGCATTCGTACAACACAGGGTTCACTGTAACGCAGTGTCACTCAACAGGATGTGTGGACAAATGAAAACAGGTTAATTCTGCTTTAATTTTATTTTGTCAGATCTACAAAGAGAGCTGGAGGTAACACTAAAGGAGAAAAATGAAGCAACTGCTGAACTTGAGGCAGTGAGAGAACAACTAAGGGAAACGAGAGAAGAAGTAAGTGTACAATTTTTTTGTTTTGTTTTTTGTGAATTCCATAAACAACACACAGTTTGTCGTAATAAACACTGAAAAGGATTCACTGGCAAGGTGACATGTTTGTGAGGTTCAGTGGATTTTTTGCGTCAGCCGTGAATTGAGGCCATTGTGCGCTCTGTTTCTGACTCCAGCGAGCAGAATTCAGCTCTGTGTCTGATAGTTGTTCCACTGATGACTCACAGCTCAGTGCTGCTTTCAGTATGTGTAGGTGAGCAAAAAGACAAACTCAGAATGGAAATCTAAAGACTTCAGGTATATTTTTAATTACCCAGCAACGTTTCAACAAGAGTGTTTTTTGCTCTACCTGCATCAGGACTGTTACATTATTAACTTTCTGCTACATGATTAACAGCCTAAAGAGTTCGTTAAAACAATTGTACCACAATATATAATAAAAATTTGAGAATAAAGAAAAGCAACCCTAACCCCTAACCCTGACTTAAAATACAAGTATAAAGTGATGGAGAGAAAGTCTGTAACCAAAACTCCACAAAAGTATACCCAAACAATAATTAGACTTAATTAATTTAAAAATTAATTTGTTTTTTTTTTGGCAATCATTGTTAACATGTGTACCATTAAGACCATATCAGTATTCAATTTTAAAAATCCTTGTGATCCTTATTACCAGTGTGTCTCAACAACTCTATTTGCAGCACAGCAACTTCATTTTCTCCTTCTCTCTTCTCTTTCTGGCTCATCACTTCCTTCTTGACACTTGACAACCAATCAGAGGGACAAATGACCCTGTTGCTTGGACAATATTCTTTTAGAAGAAGCTCTCTGGACTCTGCAGGTCGCTGCCTGACTGTCAGTATGTTCAGTTAGAGGAACACCACATTAATATTGCAGCAGGTTTTCCTAATGCCTTAATGCATACAAGTAGAGCCCAGAGTTTTATTCTGCGCTTTGGGTGTTTTTTCCCAACTTACTAAAAATCCATACTAGTGACCACTGAGTACAAATTCAAACATTAGAGCAGGCTCTTTTCTGTGGCATACCTGTGTGGTATTTTAGATAGTTTGTATGTTTTCTTCCCGTTCAGGCAACTCTACGATGATGTTAGCATATTTTTTTAGTCAAACTTGAAAATATGAAGATGTTTTTTATTTAAAAAAAACCCAAAACAAAACTGCAGGAGTTCTGGTGCAACATGGTCAACTCCTGTAGAAAACTTATTTGAGTGTAGTAATCCATCACAGTGGACACCATGGCTATGTTTAATTATTTTATTTTATTGAAATAAGGTGTTACGCAACATGAATTCGTCACCCATGGCCACACTGTTGTGGCTGAGTACAACTTTGATGTTCTGAGGCTTCTGAGGGAAAAACATCTGGCTCACCTGAACTGTGACATGATGACTCACCCACTGTGAGGTCACGTCAGTGGTTCTTAGCCATGGATGTAAGTTTAAGGTCCATGGTGAAATCACAAATGCCTACGTACCAGAGGTCACAAAAACACATTCAGCTCAGCTGCTGATGATGATCAAGTGATGTGATTTGGGAAACTAATTCAGAAAAGCTTTTGCTTGCACCTGCTACATGCACATTACTGTGCAGCACTCCGTTCATGAGCAACAGGAAAAATTTCAGAAGCTTTTGATCACACCTCAAAATCCATTTCTGCCATATTCTACCAGCAGATCCACCTGAATCTTGCACACTGAGCCTTTGTCTTAAGTTAGGCCAATAACAAAAAAACAAAACCACCGATTTCCTCCTTTGACAGTGTCAGTTATTTCTGTGAAATAAAATACATACGTATTTAACTTGATTTTTTATTTTTTTTATTTAGCACAATTAAAAAGATGCAAGATAAAGTACAAACATCAGAGAAAGGTGCAAAGTAGAGACAAGAGAGCCACATGGGCCTATACGGGGCCTCTGCTCAGAGAAACTAACAGTAAAAACTAAAAGACCGAAGTGCATGAAGAGAAAATAGACTTAATTCTGAACACATTCTCTTTCTGTTTTGTTTCTCTACTCCAACCCTTCTTACAGCTGCTGAAAGAGAAACATGAGAACACTGTTTTAATCACTGAGACTGTGAGGCAAAAGAAGCTCCTGGGGAAATATAACAGAGGTATGAGAGCGTGCATATTGCTCATCTTACAAAACATTGTCACTGTTAATCTAACATTAAAAACTGAACAAATGTACACTAATCATGAGTGGGGTCTTAATTGCCTCCACTAATTACACTCAAGTTTCACAAGTATTTGATTGTTGATAGAGTGCACTATACTGGTACTGGCATGAATTTACCCAAATTTTCCCAACATGTAAACTCATGGTCCAGTGTCTCAGTTTGCTGTGGAGGAATTTGAGGCCTTACAGGACACCTTGGACCTGGAAAGGTATCTGAGGACGGAAGCAGAGAACTTTGCCAGAGAAGTGAGTTTTGTTTTTGTTTTTTGTTTTTTACATTAGCCTTCACATTCCTCTCTGATCCTGTGTGTGATGATTTCATCATGCTGTTTTGTCCCTTGCAATAATGTGTACAGACTCCTTGACATGGGAAAATATCCATCTTTGTGGTTTTATCTTTAGATGGTGGTTGAGCAAAAGCAGCTGAAGAGACAGAGTCAGATCTTGATGCAGAGCTCCTTGCCCAGTCAAGCTCTGCAGGAAGCACTCAGCCAGGTCAGCGCACTGACCCGGGATCTGGAGACCCAGAGGCTGGAGCACCAGAACCAGGTCTGTGTACACAACTCATGCATACCTCAGACTGATTTATGGATGCAACATCAAACGTGGAATTGGGCTTCTTTGAGTCTTGTTAACGTATGATGGACATGGAAGAGCAAGTGAGGAAACGGTAAATTCACACGTCTGTACAGAACGTAAGCTATTCTTGTGAAAGTTAAGCTATGAGATGGCCACATTTGTCTTCTTGTAAAAAAAATCTCACACGCAGTTGTGATTCTGGAACGTTTTTTCTTGTCTGTTTGAACTGCATTCTCAATGTGTAGTTAAAAGGAAAATTTAAAACCAAGTTTGAGGCAGTGGCCAAAGAATTTATCACTCTAACCACAAAAATGTCAAGTCATCAGCAGATACTACGAAATGAGCAAAAAGCTTACAAGTATGACAAGCACTTCATTCAACAATTTATTGGGCTTTTCTCTATTTTTAAACTCTCTGTCCCCCCCCCCCCAGTTTTGTTTTATTCGATCTGCTGTCGCCATTAGTTAACTTTGTAAAATGCTTTGCCTTTCCAAAAGGAGGGAAAGGAAAAAATGTGACAAGATGTCACTTGATTGAGTAGTGATTACCTCAAGTCCGTATCAGATTTAATCCATCAAGTCCATTTAGACTGAGCTACAAAGCCAATGAAAAACTCATTGAACTTTGGGGATGGCTGCTTGTTATTCAAATTTGGGAACCAAAATAAAAATCTACTAGCAGGTACAGATGCGTCTTTCAGCATCTGCAAAAACAGTTTCTCTGCCTAAACATGTCGAAGTACAGATCTGTACACAAAGAAAGTGGAAAGAAGGTCCAGCTGTGGCCTGTAGTGACCATGGCTGCCTCCAGTCATCCTCTGGGCATTTTGGTGTTTTTCTCAATTGGCTGAATGAGTCAGTGGAAAAGAGAAAACATAGCAGTTAGAGGAAACAACACAGACCAATCTTTGTGCGAAGACTGTGGGCCACAAAACTTCTTGATTATTTCTGAGTTATTCTGCTGATCAGACGTCTTGTGACAGTGACAGACGAAGAATCTTTTTCATCTTTTCAACTGGAAAGAACACATTTGCTCATCAAACACAAAAAAGGTAAAATAAAAATGATTACATATAGAAATACAAGTTAGAAGTTGATAAGTCTTGCCATGGTTGCCTGAAGATATCTTGGTTAAAGACTGACTCAAGTGACCCTGGATCTCGTGCTTACTATGACAGACTTCAACACAAATCCTGGGTGAGAGTCAACCAAAATCATTTCTTTGGATGTTCAGACAGGCCACCCCCAATTTAAATAGAAAAAAAAAATCATACATATGTTAACCATCCTTCTGCTTTACACCTGAGAGCTGTGCTATGAAGCGAACTCAACATAGCCAGGCTTTCTTTGTGAGAGCCGGCTCGACAAAACCTTAAGCCCCAATCAGAGATAATGAGCACCATGATGGTGGTTTTCAACTTATTTTATCAAACTGGATTCTCCTGATGAGACTCTGTGCGCGTTCCCAGAAAAAGGGACGTTTAATCGTCATTTGACTCTTCTTTCAGTAAAAATGGATTGCTGTCACACTGCATAGTCCAGTCAGGAGGAGCAAATTCTAAACATGGAGGGATATGAGGAGTATAAACAAATCATAATGGCTAAAAGCAACACTGCTGCCGCCAACAAGGTCAGACAGGACTGCCGGCAAAAAATTGCTGACTGTGTAAATACGTAAGTTAATATAGGCTTATATATATTTATTTCACCACAAAATGAAAAAGATAGACAGACAGACAGACAGACAGACAGATAGATAGATAGATAATTTCACATGAAAATGAATATCACACTATGAGAGATAGATGTAATTGATATAATATAGACAATGAACTATTAATTATGCTCAGCATTGACACATGGCCAGGAAACACTACAAACACATTCAGCAGTTTATTGAGAGCGAGAACAACTTTGCGAATTGTGCGGCATACAGCGTTCTTGCTCAGATTTTCTGCATCACCAACTGAATGCATGTAGGTTACCGTGACAAAAAAGTGCAACGTGATGCAGACAGTTTGTGTTACTGTCAGTGCATGGCTTCGTCTTGTGGCATTAGCAACGTAGGCATCCACAAGTTTGCATATGTATCGTATTCCCTCTGCTGAGAATCTGTAGCCCTCATAGAGAATATTGTCAGAAAATGCCAGCGGATCACTCCAATCCCAGAATACTCTCTCCCTCCTCAGAGGGCCTCTCACAATCGTTGCTCCTAAATCGAACAGATTAGGCAAAAAAGGTGACGCCATGTCTAAAGGGTTTTACTTACAGAGGACGGGCTCTTTTTATAGACCATTTCAAGCAGAAACTCTGAACATAACCTGGTCCGGACCAGGTTATGCATTTAGCATCAGTTACCGTGGTGATCTAGCCAGGTTAAAAGAGAGCCACCTTCGTGTCACAGGAAACTCTGGCTTTAGACTCAACATACCCCGCTTAATCACTTATCTCGCTTCGTAGTCCACCCCTCTGGAATGCATCTGATTTGCATGCATCAAAACAAGGATTAGTCATGTGGTTAATTATAAAACGGGGGGGGGGGGGGGGGCAGGTGAATTATTCCAGGTCCTTACAGTAAAACCACG
>JAPQLA010000003.1:1579811-1595993 GCA_029822935.1 Naso vlamingii | reverse complement strand
CCCCCCCCCCCCCCCCCCCCCCCCCCCCCCCCCCCCCCCCCCCCCCCCCCCCCCCCCCCCCCCCCCCCCCCCCCAGGTGAATTATTCCAGGTCCTGACAGTAAAACCTCGTTTTGATCTGCCACATTAATAATTAAAAGGTGCAGTGTAGTCTCCAGCTCCCTCCCACCTCCTCTGGCACTGATGGAAAACAATTAGAGCTGAGTGGGATCACTGATCTCTCCTGGTGCCAGGGTGGAGGTGAGCCATAACCTTCATTCTGGGAACAATTCAAACACTGGTTAAAGAACTGAGGTTGTGGAGCGGATGACTGAACGTTCACTGGCAGCTACTCAGTGCTACTAATCAGGCTTTATTACAGACAAAGCTACAGCCAACACATTTCTTGATTGATCTTTTTTATTTTTCACTTTTTTTTCTTTTCAGTGAATAAGGTTTCTCTTGAGGAGACCTATCATGTTTATTTTCAGCACTCCCTGGGACTTCATTAGAGTAACTTTGCATGATTCACTGATAAAATTCTTATTTGTTTTAGAAATAAGCTTTATTTGTAAAGCTTTAGCTTTAGTATTTTTAAGGCTCCTAAAAAGCTCATTAAATTCTGACCAACTTCTGGAAGCCTACAGCTAGTTGAAGCTGGTGTTAGCTAGTTAGGCGTGCAGCAAGCTAACTCTTGAATTGGAATTTTTTTAGAACAGGTGGGGAGTTAGTGTTGTAGCACCAGAGCTTTTGACTGCTGTTAATGGGGCCCAACCCATATATTGGTTGGCCAGTATTATTATCTGATATAAGAAATAGAAACAGAAAGCTTAGCTTAACTGCTTGTGTAAATGTACTGAAAGAGTCTTTCATTTAAACATAACTGTCAGACTTCATTAATCTTCACATATTTAGTCTCCATCATGTTTTGAAAGTGCTCTGGGCGGAGGAGATACCAAAGGGCAAGCGATTAAAGTGGTAGCACCCAAATGGTGTGATGAAGGTGGTATAGAGAGCAAACTCTTTCGACAGTTGTATTGCCGAAAGCCCATGTTTTTGTCCAACATGGTGAAGTATTGCACACCTGCAAGCATGCCAAGGGTTCGGTCTACAGAGGGGAAGATGTACATCCTTTGCCGACACACATTTTCTTTGGAACAAAATATATGTCACATTCTTTGCATCATAGTGCTGGCGCTGTCCGCTTGTTAATCCGAGCCCTAGTAGCATGCTGTCAGCCTCATTGCCTGTGCAGTAAACTAGTGTATTTACATGGTTAGCTTCAAAGAAATTGTTGAAATTACCTGCCAATCTGAAACACTCAAAACTCCTTATCCACTTCTCCCTCGCTTTGATAAGTCAAAGGGTTCTGGAGGTTTATTGGTTAAAAGTCGCCATAGGAAGTTGTTGGCTGGGATGCCTCCACGGGGCTCCGCTGTCTTGTCCTCCATGTTGTTGGGTTTTTTCACCTGGGGGCCTGGTCTTCAGCAGCAGCGCTGACTGTCCACCGGTCCACCCGTCAAAGCAGCTCCGCTTCTGATACCATGTAGTGTAGGGTTCATTCTCAGACAGTAAAGACTACTTTGAGTTTCCATTTAGGACATTTACTGAGTACCTGGCAGGGTAAATGAACATAAATGACTGCCAGTCATTTCACAGCTACATACAGCCTGCAACCCAGAACCTAACTGAGCCCGCTCAGTGACATCATCATTGTTTAAAAGTAGCAAACAGACAGATTATATTACACCACAGAAATCACATCACACATCGCCGTGAGTAACGTTAGACACCACACAGCAGGAGCTTCCTGCCTCTCACTGCCAAGGAGGTCACTCTCGTCCTGGCTGAAATGAAGCATCACAGACAGAGGGGTGGCAGCTAACGTTACTTATCCACAAGCTGTTACATAATCACATGAATGTTGTTGTTTATAGCTTGAAACCACATCACATTATAACTGAGTAGATGCAGGACAGCAGGAGTTTCCTGTCTATCGCTGCCGAGGAGGACGCTCCAGCCCTGACAAGAGCTGATATGAAGGACCAATACAGACAGACGAGTGGCAGCTACTTTTTCCACAAATAAATCTGGCATTTTTTGAACTCATATCAATTGCTGAAGACACCACATCCCTTTGGTCCTGTAACGTGGCTTTGTGGGTTGAAATGTCGGATATATTTTTCTTCCATATTGAACATCTTTTATTTTGAGTGATATTCAGTGAAGGATCTGTTCTATTATCAGACTGTGAAGAGAAAGATTCAATTCTGAAGACGTAGACACATTATTTGAAATTAAACTGGCCTGAGGTTACTTCCTCTACTTTTAGGATGACATATGTATGTCATCCATTTCATCACAACTATTTACGTCAGTTTTAGTATATTTGTCCAGTGTTTTTTTTAATGTGTTGAATTAAAGTCAGTTTAAAAACCTACATGAGTCATATCCTGCTTGACACCGTCTCTTGTGAGTGGCCATGGTTTTTCCTACAGTGGACATGCCTCCAGCTTCTTAGAGCAGAGAAAACTGCTGGATTTTTCATAATTTGGAAACCTAATTTTATGCACTTGGCAACTTTTTTCATCATTCAAAATTGACTGGCTGGTTAATAACATTAAATAACTTTTTCTGTGGCATGACAGATTTAGAAAAGACATTTTTTTCTGCACTCTACTCCTAGGACGTGCTGCACCTGCAGATGACGGTTCCATGATATTGATAATGAAGTTACGTAAAAAATTGTCATGACAATAAAAAAATCCCAAAAAACTGCAAATTTCTTTTTTAGAGCAGTCAGAAACCCGAGTTTTTTGCTCATCTGGATTACTCTTATAAAGGGACACTTAATTATTTGACCCTTAGGCCGTTCAGTTTCACCATCCAACATGTTTAATATTGTATGACAGAAAATAAGTTAAAGCATAATAGGTCCCTCTGAATGAATATGTCCTATATGAAGCAACAGGATAGACTTCGAGCAGTTCATGATCAGTTCTGTACAGGCCTTTTGGTGTGGTGTATACATCCTCAGATAAAGCAGATGGAGGACACACTGAGGAGCTACGAGGCTCAGAGTGAGCTCACTGCATTGAGGCGTAAACTGGAGCTCATCGAGGAGGAGAAGAGGGATTACAGTGACAAATGCTCCAAAGCTGAAGTGGAGGTCAAGGATCTGCGGTTTACAGGTAAAGACAAAATTAAACTATATAGACACTGTGATTCAGTGATGCATGATCAGCACTGTAAAGGAAACGAAGGCTACAATGATACCAGGAGGCCTCTTTTTATTTAAGTATGATCATGGCACTCTGTCATTTGCTTTGTCACATCATTTCTTGTTCCTTAAAGTTTTGACTATAATGCAGTGAATGCACCTGTGGGTCATGCAAGTTTGTTTATGCTTTATGAGAAAATCTCAGGGGTGTGGACAGGTCAATGACTGACGAAGCCTTGACCAGAGTTGGCCTAAATTATTAAAAAAGTACAGACTAAATTAGAAAAACCTAATGTGTGCAATAGGTCACTTTCCACTTTAGTTTGGAACGAATGATTTCTTTTTTATTTGTTATTTACTTTATGTAGTCTAGATTTTCCCTCTTCTTCAAGCAGGGGACAAAGAGGAAAAGAGAGGGAGCTCTGTTTAGGTCTCTGATGTTTCCCTTTTATTGTCTAGGTTGGATGCTGTGCAATGCATTCTGGTCGCGCCCCAGTGCATTTCTAGAGATGAGGTGTTGCGTCAGTTTCTCCACATTTGCATTAAGTAGAGGTCTAGGCTACCTTATGCAAATCAGGTGCGTCCAGCGTGTCTTGCCGAGTCTGCAAACCCGCGTCCAGACTTTTAAACTAGCTGACTTCGATCCAAAATAAAATCAGTTTCGGCGGCCACATGGTTTATTTCTCACCTAAAACGTTTTCAGAAACACATTTCAGCGAACTATTTTCGAGATATAACAGAAAGCAGTCAAGTGAGCTGCCACGTTAGTCCGTTTTGAAATCCTTGAGCAGGTACAGAAGACAACCCAGTGAGTGAAGCATTCATCCCATCAGGTGTGTCAGGAGGTGACTGCGTGGTTAATGTTGGTTGAATCAAATATCATCTGTCACTTAGTGGCACGCCCATCAAGCGCCCGATGCTGGGAGGCAGTGTGTTCCCTCACATCAAAAAATGCCCCTGTGGATCTCCACCATCAGTCTGGTCCTCTGTTTCATTTATCAGTCATGTGCTTGCATGGTGCATCATGTTTTTTGCAGGTCGGGCTGGGTAAGGTCTGTTCATTAGTGCAGATTTTAACAGGTCAGGCCCCTGATTACAGATTGGGTTGGTGTATTGACATGCCCCGCGCATCACTGCCATTAATAGTTTCTGTTTCTGTTCTTGGTGATGTTTAAACTTTGATGGGATTTGTTTCACTTGCCAGTTGAGGAGCTCCAGAAGAAGCTGCAGGCAGCAACCAACCCGCCCCCAGCTCCAGCACCTCCACCTCCCCCACCTCCTCCACCTCCACCTCCTCTAGCCCCTCTGGCCTCCAACCCACTCAGGTTTGACCACACTCATTCTTTGTTGAAGATTATCTTCTACTTCGTATAGGCTTTGCCCTCTAAGGTAAGGGTAAAGGTACTTTATTGGTCACATATACACAATGTACAGTGAAATTTGTTCTCTGCATTTAACTCATCTCTGAGCAGCAGTGGGCAGCCACAGCACAGCGCCCGGGGACCAACTCCAGATTCTAAGCCAGTACCTTGGTCAAGGTTACTGACTGGAGATAGACCTAATGTACATGTTCTGACAGTGGGGGAAACTGGAGCACCCGGAGAAAACCCACACAGACACGGGAGAACATGCAAACTCCATATAGAAAGATCCTGCCTCAGCTGGGAATCAAACCCAGGACCTTCTTGCTATGAGGCGACAGTGCTAACCACTAGCTGTTGTGTTTATCTCCTTGTGCATCAAAAGTCTTGAGGATTTTTTTTCCCACCACTATACTCCATACAGTGCCCTCCTCTCAGGTCCTCACGAGCAATAGAAAACACCACCCAGGACCTGAGATCTACTCCTTTTTCTCAGCATTTGCCAGAGCAGTCTAAAGTAAAGATACATCTTTACGCTCCCTGCCAGGCTGGCTGCATTATGGTGTTTTGATCTCCACTGCTCTTTTGCAAAGCATGCCTAAGTCCCCACACCAGGCTAGCACTCTTGCAAGGACAAGTGAACATTTTTCTGTGCTGCACCAGGATATTGATGGAGACAAATTATGGAGGTAAAACATTTTGAATTTTTGCTGCACATCTTTCTGACCTAGTGGGTTAAGGTTAGGGTCAATAACACCCTTCCACAATACCATATCCGGGTCCAGGCCTGGTATTTTCAATATGCCGCAGTGCTGTGTCCTATGTAGTTTAAACAGATCTGAGTATGAAGAGAATGATCTAACTTTCATTCTGTTGCTTTCCCAACGATGAGAAATACAAGAGAACATGGCTGCAGTTAAGAAAGCACATTAAGTGAAAGAAGAAAAGTTTTGGCTTTAGCGAGTGGGTGCTAAGCATAGCTAGCTAATGTTAGCATCCATACATTTAAACAAAACTGACACTGCTCAGATATCTCTGCTAAAGGTTATGGTAATATATTAAACTTTGTGTTTGTTTCAACCAAGCAAGACCACAGCTGATACAGCCAGTTAGGATTACTGTGTTCCTAACAACATAACGTCATAAAAAGCGCAACTTTATGGGGGATAGTCGCACAGGGACGGTTTTGTTTGAATGATTGGATGCTAACATTGGCTAGCTAACCTTAGCACCCATTCCTTAAAGCCAAAACTTTTACTTCATTCACTTAACGTACTTCAAAAAAGTGCAAAAAGTTTGATTGTTACTTTTTCACTCAGTTCTGTTTAAACAACACGGGACACAGCACTGCGGCATATTGAAAAAAGGGGGCTTGGATCCAAATATGGTATTTTGAAAGGGTGTTACATCAGACTTAAAGACCGAATAGGCTTAGCCCTCTAAGCTGCAGGCCCCACTGTTTCATCTCTGTCAGCTGAAGACAAAGCTGGCTTGATTTGGGAGCAGAGCTCATTCCTGAGGGGTTGGAATACATCAAGACTTTGCATGCGCGTGAATAAGCCCAATAACAACAGGTTATGCCTGTGTTCAGAATCTGAGGTACTACACATAACCAACGCTGATGTGTGAAGTGACCTTTGAAATGTTGTCTACAACTGATGGTAAGTGAGTTGTTTTAAGTGAGGAGGCTGTGAAGTAAAGCAGCACACTAAAACATACTGGCTTAGAGGTTCTATGAAGCGTAGTTTGAGAAAGTCCTGTGGCAATGAGGATCTTAAGTTTGCCTTCATCAGCTGTGTTCAGCCAGTCCAGCATGTTAAATTTGGCAAGGAAGGCAGTCACTGAAAGAGAGCTGTCTGGCTCTTAACTACATGGTTTCTACTGTGAGCATATCTATTCTTTAAAAACGTTTGACATTATGACATTTTGGTGTGCCTGCAAAACTGAAAAGTAATGTGTCATTATGAATAAAGCTTAGCCTTAGAACGTTGAATGATTAAGGTGACCAATCCGTAAGCACCTTTGGGATCCAGCAGCTGTCTCAGTGACAGCCAGCTCATCTCCATTTGTTCCTTTCCCTGTAGTTCGCTGTTGTCATTAATCCGAAAGAGGAGAGACGTAAGTGGTGACATCCCGCTGGTGGTCCAGGATTCTGCCAAGACATCAGGTACAAACATTCACAACATGTGCTTCATATGTATGATGTATTTATCAAACCTTATCATACTATTATAACATCCAATTTGGATTGATGTCTACTGCATTTGTAACATACAGTGTCTATTCCCACAACAATACAACCCAAACATATTCTAAAAAACCAAAGAAACAACTATCAACCTGTTTAGCAAACACACAAGCTTTAAGTGTGATGGTGATATTGAGCAAGAAATGGAGGAAAAGGTACAGAGCTCAGTAAAGGTTGATGCTGAAGAAGTTTCTACATTCCACCTCATATTTAAATATTATTTCAAATAAACAATACACTCCACACCACGCATGTGGATGTAGTGATTATACTGTGAACAAAGCAGTGACCCATGACTCGGGGGACTGAGATGTTCTTGTCTTAATGACAAAAGGAGCATTTTAGATGGTCATAGACAAATACTGAATTTCATTGTGTTCCCATAAATAATCTTTTGTAGTCCAAGTCATGACATGAACTGAAGAAAATGCTTTGTGAATGTCTATATTCTGGATCCAAATCCAAACGTTCAGTGTATCTTTTCTCCTTCTGTGTGATGTATGTTCATTTTGTATTTTATTCTCCTCAGCGCTTCTGTTTCACACGCATCTCAGTGAAGGAGAGCTGGTCTTGAATTCTGTTTTTTCCTTTCAGATGTGATCCTTTTCGCCTTTTCCTTTGCTAATTGAAGTCACTTTTCTGTAGAAGGACAAATGTTGTAGCAAGTGGCGCATGGGAAATTCAAACTCAAATCTCCAACATTGGCCTATTAGGTCAACATGTTAAATTCTTCAATTAATCCAAACAAAAGGGAAACCTTGACTTGTTGGAGCAGGTAGGACATTCATGTTGACTGAACAGGCTATACTGTGTCCTCATTTCATTAAATGGTTTTGAATATATGAAGCCTGAATTGGGCACTACGCACAGGGTATTTGTTGGAATCACATGCAGGGCTGAATAGGTACCACCCAAGGATCTTCAACTTTGACACTTTGATAATAGTTTCTTTCTATGCACTCTGAAGAAAAATATTTTACTATCACTTTAACACAAAATAGTTTTTGTGTGACATTTTAAAGACATCTTACTGACAATAGTTCTGTTGTGTTTGCCATTGAATGTTTGATGTTAGAAAATTAAAAATTCACATTTCTTTGCCGATGGGTTATATTATTGCAGAATTTGATTTTTGTTCCAGTCTTTTGTGAACTTTGATAAACTCTTTTCCTCACAGAACTTTTGGATGAATGATTGCTGAATAGTGTTTGTGTATGCACAGAGAGAGTCAAAATCCATCACAGAATAATTTTGGTAACCTCACACACTACAAATACTCTGAACTCTGCAGGTGTACTTTGAATACTACAAAATAAAAGGGCACAGTAATGATCACTAATTGTACCATAACTATAACCAAATTCAGCTTAAAACAGGATTCATAGTAGTGCAATTAAGCCAATAGTTGTGACAGAATTAAAGTTTCTCCAACAAAAACTTCATTGATTGATCCTGAGAGCTTCTCTTATTATGAAGCTTTAAATGAGCTTTGTTTCAAGTGCTGGGCTAATGATGCTGTGATTTACACACTGTCTCAAACCTCTTAAAATCATTTAAACTAATTTTGATTTTTGGCACTATTCTTCACGCACATTCCTGTTTAACGTCAGTGAAGCTGTTAAATACAATGAGGCCGCTGAAAAAGTCTAAAGCCTAAAACTTGGTAATGGCGTCTTTGTCTCTCTTGCTTGTTGTCATTCTGATTTCCAGTAGTGGATATCAAGCAGCAAGCAGTAAATGAAATGATGCAAAGGATCAAGAAAGGTGTTCAACTTCGACCCGTCAGCCAGTCACCTAATACTACCAGGAGACAGGTACGTATAACTCGGATTATACCTGTGACCTGCTCGCCTCTTTTTATGTTTACAGTCAGTTTATGAAGCCTTTCAAGTGTTTAGTTTCATGATATAGCATTGCAACACTCCCATTGTCACTTTTACATTTAAAAGCAACCTACATGTGTCCAAAATAGTTCTGATCTACACGGTAGATAATGTTGCTCTGTGTTTTTGTGGTGCCTTACTTGTGTGACAAGCTAACATTATTGAAAGGCTAACACACATCACAACATCAGCAAACAGCTTTACCCTCACGACTTTTCCACTGATGGTGTGCCTCGTCATATTATGTCATGATCATTTACTCTGCAGAGCGGGGTTTATCCTATTTTTTGTCAGCAAACAGAAAAACATAAATCCAGTCGATTGAGACCAACACAGCATGTAGTGCATTTTAGCCACCTGCTGAAGTTCAAGGCACACTGTGTTGGACTCACACTGTTCATTTTGAATTTAAATATGACATGTTTAAACTAGAAAATTTCTCTGAGAAATTTTGTGTTTGCCTGATGCTTTGTGCTGGATCGCCAAACCAATGATGCCATTGCTCAGTAAATATTATTCCCAAGTCCCCACAGAGACCATCAGTTTTTAATCAGTGTCCTCATAAAATTATCACAGCCAGAGTTTGTGTGCTTTTGTTTGCATTAGTTGGAAATGTCCTCACAGAGATATTTAAGTGTATGTGTGTGTTCAATTAGCCAATCAGCATCAGCTGTGATTACCTGTAACTTGACACCTTAATATTGGATCTGACTCACAGAGAGAGAGAAATCGCCCTGACCGCACACATCAAACAAGTGGGTGTTATGGCAGCACCGTGAGTCACATCGACAAAACGACCGGATGTACAGAGCCACAATGACTTGCTGAACAAAGTTATATAACTTTTGTGTGGATAACTTTACAAATCTGGCAGCCTGAGAGAGAGAGACAAAGTGGTCCCACCTGCCTCTTTTCCGGAAATTTCAGGCCTCAATTAAAATGGCTGCTTATGGGAGAAGTTGGTGAACTCTTGTCACACAGAGCCTTGCTGAGCCTAAAGTTTAAGTCTGACTGCTTCCAAACCCGTATCACAAGAACTCTCACAAAATTTCCTACTGTTTTCCGATGTTTTTATGTGTGGCTTGGCCAAAGTTGTGGGATTTATTGGGAGTTGTTTCTGAGATTTTTAAATTATGTTTCACTGCTTCTCCACTCTAGTGATGACATCACCCACTCTAGCCTGCTGAAGATTCCGCAATACACACCCATTATAAAATCTGAAGAGGAACAAAAATGGCATAAAACAAAAACTGTAATATCTCAAAAACAGTAAAAGATAGCAAAAACATGTGAACACAAGATAAATAGTTCAAAGTCTTCTGTCTTGTTTAAAGTTTGAATGAAGTCTGTAGCTGAAACTACGTGAAAGCAGTACAAGTTTAAAAAGGGGTGGGTTTGATCAGTTTTTGCAAAGTTTCTCTATGATGTCCCATTCATTCTTAAGGAATTTTTGTTGTTGATGTTTTTTGTGATTTTTGCAAACACCATTTTATGAATCATTACCAAAAATCATAGCACACCATTCCCAATAATTCTGCACATTTTGGTATATGTTTTATGTATGTGCGCTCAAGTGGCGGCACTAGTAATGTGCCAAAATTTGACGGAAGAAACATAATAAGAAGAAAGATGAATATGTGGAATAACAAATGTGTTCCTGTATGTGCTTTGCACATCAAGCACACAAATTACATTTATAAAAGATTACGGGCATAGGGGTAGATGACATGCACAGAGAGGCCCTGAGATTCAGTCCATGTGGAGATACCAGTTTACACTGATTTAAACAAAAGTATATCACCTGACAGTTAGATGGCTGATATATTAAGTAGAAAATTTTATAGTAACCCTCTGAATTTCGGTTAGGTCCTACATAAAGTCTGTGACGCATGTTAAGCTCACTGTGAGCTCATTTAAGAAATGGTTTAAGTCACTTCAGGGATAAATAAAGTATTAAACTAGTTTTTCGTTTTCTGTTTCCCACCTGCATGCTTTCACTTTCATATATAGTTCTGCTAAACAACTTAAACATATCTTCTGCTCCCTTAATGAATTACATTTGGCAAAATCAACAACTAATTTTAGAAATACAAATTTCTTATGAATGCCAGGTTAGTGGAGGTGTCCAGTACAAAATGTAGAAATGTTTCCCAGTTAATACTTAACACTAGAGACATGTTGTTTTGATGCATGCGTGTTATTTATGCCGTCATTGTGTTATCATCTTTGTTGAAATCACCAAACTGAACCACTCTTGGCACACATCTAGTGTTCTCGCGCCCAAATGAGTTTTTTGTACTTTGTTGAGCACGTATTGTTCAGAGCTCTTAAATCCATCAGTGAGTGAGATTATCTAGGAGCTGCTTGTTTGGATAAAACATGACATATGGCCAAGACATCTCTTAGGCTGCGTGTTCTTCCACCACAACAACTTGGCCAAATTAGGTAGCATTAGGACCTGCTCTGTGAGGTAATTATAAGTAATGAGGATGGGAAAATTGATGTGACTCTAAATGATTGTGTGTTTACACATTTTCTTCTTCTAGAAAGCATACGTCCTAATGCTACCTACAGTGTCTCGTCTCTGTGGTAAGAGGTGTAGTTTAGCCTCTAAGTGCTGAATGGGGAAAAATAAGTATAATGTGTCAGACTGCTGTTTATTTACCAAACCTATCTTTTTCTTCCTGTTTTCCTTTTAGCAGATAGAGAAGCTGCCCTCTAATTCTGCCTATCAGGAACTTAAAGGAATCATGGTAATGGACTATAAAACAAGCAAGTGTCCTTCCAAGCCACATTTACTATTTGAACTTTCAGTGTGTTTACTCAAGAGAGGCTTTGTTTTCTACACTGCACACGGATGTGCTCACACCAGAGTTAAATCTTGAAATATAATAAAATTCAACAAAGGTTGGAAAAGCAGTTACATATTTTACAGGAGACAAATGATCATTTAATAAGACCTTAAATAAATAGTCATATAAGATAAAGAACAGATTAAATGAACAAATATTGTGTTACTGTTGTTCTGTTAATTATGCATCTGAAACAGTTGAAGTCACACAAATCGCAGTAAAAACACAAAGTTAAAACAGGACTGACTCACTTTGAGCAGAAGTGGTTGCTGTGCTGCACTGTTGTTCCTAAGCAGGCTGTCTGTCCGTCTGTCTGTCTGTACTTTTGTTGAAACTGTCCAGCAGAATTTAAGTAGAACCTCCCCCAAACAAAAGCCAGCGTCTCCATCAACAAACCGTGATGAGGAGCTGCAGAGGATCCTGCTGCGACGGCGGGATGCAGTGGAGACCCAACATGACACCAGTTAGTTTTATCTCCTTCAGGTTACACTTCATGTAGCAGCCAAATTGCATGTACAAGCTTTTTCTGAAGAGAGATGGCACAATCCTGCCCAGTTTTCACTTAAGTCTGTCAATTGTGACTTATGTGTTGATTTTATCATAGCATTCTTTAAGCAGGTCATGGGACTGTCTCATTGCCCTAATAAAGACATACAGAATAATAATCACTGAAAACAATTAAACATATCATAAATTGTATTACAAATGTAAAACTAAAAAATATAAAAACACCAGTAAACACAAGTAGAAAGAGATTTGTGACAGATAATGAAGTTCACACTGAATCCAAACTGGAAAAGAACTGACCTTGTACACTTGAATTTTCAGTAATTCTGTTTTATGTCTTGCTTTGTTGTCCTGTTTGTCTCTTGCTGCAGGTCCCCAGCCCGTCCTCTCCCCTCCAGTGTGAAGCATCAGGCTGAGGTCTATCTACCCATAGAGACTTGACATGGCCATTGAAGATCAACTTCAACATCAACAGAAGAAGAAATCAGTGTCAGACATTTCATTTTTTCTCTGTGCATACACAATGCAGTAACATTTTACTCAAAGCGTCCATCTATAATGCATTATGAACATACTCACAATGCGTTATAATGCACCTATAGTGCTGTAGAATCATAGTTTTAAGCCAGGTCAGGGTTAACCCTAACCATAATCCTAACCATAACCACCTATAACACATTATAAGTGTGTTCATAATGTGTTGTAATGCTTTATAGAGGCAGGCTTCATAGAAAGTGTTACCCACAATGCATTTTGAATAATCACTGACTGTAATATGAGGAGTCAATAATACAGTCACATGGGTCCTGAGTGGTTTTCTATCACAGCAGAAAAGCAGAGCACACATCTTGGTTATGAATGATGTCACAGGTGGACTGAGTGTGTCTCTGTTTTACAAAAAGGCAAATTAATGACAATGCAATGACAGACATAAATCCCACGCCACCTTCTCAGGATTCCTTTGGCTATTATTCGAACACTGACAGTAAAAATATTGTTTGCCCTGAGAGGAACAGTGGGGTGAGTTTTACTAAAGCAGAGAGTGTTGTATGTCTCTAAACTGTTCAGTCTCAACCACTGTTAACTTCGTAGCCTCACAAAGAGATATTACAGGCCACTGTGAGAGACTTTGATGCTGTATGCACTGTCAAAATGTGTCCGGACTGATCTGAACGCAAGTGGACCGCTCAAGGTACCGGTGTGAATAAATAACCCAAACCTCACCTCAGCTGCTATTAGATCCGAATCAGAGACACACCAGTGCCACACCACAATGTCTAAAACCTGTCAACAATAAAACTGACCCTTTGCTAAGCGCCGCCCTTGAACGCAAATGGGCCAGTCAGAGTGTAGCATCTGCCAGCTCTGACTGGTGTCTGACAACTACACGGCTGTGCTTCATTAAAACCCATGCAATCTTTTCAGATCTTCGTCATTTTCAGGCTGGTCCTGTGGATTTCAAGCTTGTCTTGGTTAAACGTGGAGTCTGAGGCACTTTTAAAAGTGATGCTCGTTATTCGTTGAGGTTCAAATGAGATTTACGTTCTTTACCTTTCCAAAATCAAACACTGAGAAGTGTAACATTATGCTCTGGGCAAAACTGTTCGGCATCCTCATTCCCCTTTGAACCCCTCACAGTTTACATTACTTCTGCTTTGGTAACCCTTCGAGAAACACTGAAGCCATCTTATGTTATTATTAGCAGATATTAGCTGCTTAATTTGAATTACTTATAGCTATTCCGAGCACTAGCAGGCCTGGCCGGCTAAGCTAAAGTCTGTGGCTGCGGTCTGGAAATAGCAGCTCCAAACAGTTTGCAACACTTACAACTTGAACTCAGCTCAACTTTACTTTTAACATTGACAAAGACATGCGTCCAAGTTCTTGCTTGTTTTATTAATAAAATGAAACACAAGTTGAAGTGGCTGCGCTGTGATCTGTAGCTTTAGCATGTATCTTTATATTCATAACTCTGACCTGTTTTCATCGCTGAGTCACTTTGACTTCCTGCATTTATCATTCAGAGGCTCATTGCAGAACTTCTGTCTGCTGCTGTCTGAAATTGCTTTTTTGTTTTTCCAAAAATTAGACAATATTTCTCCAGGGAACATTGTTGTTGAGCTCCATGCTAGCTCCGAAAGCCTGACAGACATAGCAACAGTAACTAAGGGGGGGTGTGGCTGAGCGAAGGGTCAATTGAATACAATTTCAGGTGATTTTACCCTTCAGCTAAATGTATGAAAGAGCAGGGATGAAAGTAGTTTTAAATTCTTGCCAGTACCACTACCACAACCTTTATCACTTTGTATATTTTAACTCTCCTCGCCTTACTGCATCCTTGAAAAAAAAGTTTCCATATATTAATATCTGTGTGGAGTAGAAAGAGATTAGAAACACTTGACACTGTGTGTAGCAAAAGATTTGGTTTAATGGTTAAAGTGCAACTTCCTAAACAAAATACCCATAACTTGTTTTATTTTCATTTCTAACAGATTAATTGAATTTAAGACTGTAGCAGTTCATATGTTTCTGTCTTTAGACTGTCAGACATGTAAGTGTCACATAAATAAATGAGAGAACAAATGATTATGAGTAAAATGTCTCAATTTGATTTGTTTTAAAAATTAAAACTAAATTTTTCAGCCGATATTTAAAACATGTTGACAGCGTGACAGCCAACCACAAGCATGTTTGGAATTTTGTGGGAATTATTTATTAACTGTCCTGTCCCGGTGCAAACAGCATTATTAATAAACTCACAGCAAAAATAAATAAATTATTGATAACAAATAATCATTTTTCTGCCAAGCAATGTAGTTCTTTAGCAACATTTAGCAGAATGGTTGCCTAGCAATGCACTGACACAGCACAGTGATGCAGCACCACACAGACACAGTGGAAAGCATGCTTAAAGATGGGCTGATTATTACCATTTATCTGGATGTCATGATTAATTGTGAAGTTGTTTTGTCACCTCCGTCTCGGCGAAGTTTTTTTTTACCACTCAAATAAGACATTGTTGCTGGTGGTAAACACAGGATCTTTCATCAGATGTAGCGGTTAAGTCCCTCATGTAGGCCAACATAACTGCTGAAACCATAAACTTCTGATTATCTGTGTTATAATACACATTTTACTTGGGTGATTTTGCAACAAATGCCTGCCTGCCAAAACCCCACAGCGCTGGACGTCAGTCAGCTACAGTGTGTTAGCTTGCGCTAACGTTAACTAATAAAAGGCAGCTGTTCTCCGTCCAGCACAGATCAAAACACAACATGGACGGTTCAGAAGCAATTCAGAATGACTTCGAAGCAAATGAAAGCGAGATCACATGTTGTTTAAGATGTCATAACATTGGCAGATGTGTTTTCTTGCTAAAAGTGCGACTGTAACTGGTTTTGAATGTGAGTTTTGACAGGCAGCCCTATTCTGCTCTTTCCAGGACTGTGCCACTGAATCTTTTGGTGGTAACATTACGCAGTACCGGACCGTACTGGCCTACTTTCACCCCTGCAACAGAGGACAACAAAAAACACCAAAATTACAGTAGAAGTTTGGCTTTTGCACGTTAAGCCTCATAATAGAGATATTTATGATCTTGTACGATGTTCTACAGAATTATTATGGCCTAGGTTGGTCATGAGAGCTGGAGCTCATTGCTGACATCACTGCTAGCTCAAAACAACGGAGGAGCGTGTGCACTCAGACAATCCGTCAAAAAACACAATAAACACTCATTTTTAAAGTTGTGAAACTCGCTGAGTGTAAGGTGGTGTCCTCTCATGTACCGACCCCAAAACACAAACCTAAACACCGATATATAATCCGGAAACAGCTGTTTGTTGTGTGAAGCAGCTAAAAGAGCTGCTTTTTTTTAACATTTTATAAATATTCTTATCATGAGGCTTAATGTGCACAAATCAAACTTCTACTTTAACTGACTAACTACTTTAGCTGAGCCAATTTATAAATATGGGAAATGTTTTATATTAACTTATTTCTTGCTTTGTGTAAAAAACATGTCCACTTGACTCCGGACTTCACAAAGGGAAACGTGTAGGGTTGCCAACCGTCCCTTGAAAAACGGAATCGTCCCGTATTCAGAAACAAAAGCACTCGTCCCGTATTGAGTT
>JAPQLA010000003.1:1551782-1565157 GCA_029822935.1 Naso vlamingii | reverse complement strand
GGCATGTCTTCACACCTAGGTGTAAAGATCTGGAGGACTGTGGGGGATGAGCTCAGTCCATAGCTTCCTTTGTGGCATATGAGAAACATGTTTATTCAAAAACAGTCCTGTTGAAATCCCTAAAATGAACGTCTTCATCTGTGGATCCCAACAACTGACAGTCCAGTACTGAGCTTTCTACAGTTTTCCTGCCAGCTGTCGCTTCACTAAAACGGACATACATTGGGCAATCCTAAATGTGTTGGAAAAACAACAATAAATTTTTTTTTCTGAAACGGAAAAGCTAATGGTGTAATCCTAGTCTCAGTATGCCCTCCTGTGAACTGTATCGCTTACCATGGTTTGAACATCAGCATTATCACTGTAAGTAGATGTGGGCACAGCGGGAGCTTCCTGCTTCTCGCTGCCAAGGAAGGGCGCTGTCGCCCTGGCATGAGCTACACTAAGCATCAGTACAGACAGATAAGTGGCAACTACTTTTCTACAAGCTATAAACACTCGGATTGATAGTTCCTTTAACCACTTAACAATTACAAGCATTTTTATACAGGGTCCTTCATTTTCAGACGCTCAAAAGTAACTAGACAAACTAACATAACTGTTATCTGGAGCGTCCTTCCTCGGCAGCGGGAAGCAGGAAGCTCCTGCTGTCTTGTGTCTACTCATTGTGATAATGCTTGTGTCCAAGCCATGCCAAGCGATACAGTTCACAGGAGAGCATACTGAGAGTAGGAATATGCCATGAGCTTCCCTGTCATGGAAAAATAGATTTATTGTTGTTTTTCGGATGTATTTAGGTTTGCCCAATGTATCTCCATTTTAGAGAGCTCAGAGGAGAATTGTAGAAAACTCAATACTGGATTGATGAGTGAAATTACTGTCCGTACGTTCCAGGTCCGTAGGAAACCCGCAAATAGGGTCTAGTGTCAAAAATATCAAACTCATCTTTTAAGTACAAGTAGAATTACAGACATAAAAAAAAATAATTCCAAAAATTTCAAGTACTCCCCAAAAAAGACTTAATTACACTAATGTGAGTAGTTGTTGGGGTGCTCTGATTGGGCTTAGCCACAATCCAATCCAAGCCTGAATCCTGGGGTCGCTATCCAATCCTGAATCGATTCTTGATTCCAAACAAATCTTGATTTAAGAATCTAAAATTGATTCTCTACAAAGAGGGATTTCAGGATCTACTGTAGTAAATTATGGCATGAAAGCAGAATTAAGTGTATAACATGAATGCTAACATTGCAATTTTTATATTTAAAAAAAAAGTTTTAGCAACTAATTGAAATAACACACAAAGGCAAATCTAAGACAAATAGGTCACAGCTGCAGCTTAACATTAAAAGCATTTGCATTGCAAAAAGCGAGTTGACTTTTATTTTGAAGGAGGCTGGTCACAGGAAATACAGTAGCGGATGTGCTTTCAGTAGCTAATGTGTTTTATGGTGCAAAACAACGGTCATTTTCCGCGTTTGTCGACAATGGATCAGTTTCCAGTCTGTCTGGGAGTATTTGCATACCACCTGTGAAAGTAATGGAAGAAGAACGGAGCTGCTAACGTAACGCTAGATGGATGGCTGCAGGCTAATGTTAATGTTACAGGTGAGCTAAGACACTTTTTCAACGAAGCTATCAAGTTCTCTTCTTCATTTCAACATATTGTTTACTTGGTGCTTTACGTGTTCTGCTTTAAAAAGGTGCTATGAAAGGAGTTGAACGTAAGCCCCAATTTCAAGGTTGGAAACAAAACTGTACTTTTTTAGTTTTGTTTTGTTTGTTTTTTTACGTTGAGCATTTGCAACAACTTCATACATAATACAAAAAAATGTAATAGACATCTTAATGACGTTATTTATAGTCTGGGGACCATTTCAAGTTAATTTAGCCTTTTATAGAATCAAAATCAAATTTGGAAATTGGCATGATCTCGGTTTTGGACCAATTGATTTTGTAACCAGATAGGTCTCCAAACTGGTCTAATATTGTAAAAAATATTGGGATTGAATGTAAGGGGTCTCGTAAGTAAAGTAAAATATCATCTGCATAAAGGCAAATAACATGATTCTCACTTCCAATTTTAATACCACGTATATGTTCGTGTGATCTTATTATTGCGGCCTAAGGCTCAATAGCAAGAGCAAATAATAGCAGCGACAGTGGACAGCCTTGTCTTGTTCCACATGATAACTTAAAAGGAGATGAGTGCTGAGTATTTGTCTTAATGATAGCTATAGGGGAACTATAAATAATATGAATCCAGGAAGTATAAATAGGGCCAAAATTGAATTTTGATAAGGCAGCTATGCTGACATCTTCTTCTTTGGTGTTTAATGGCGGTTGGCATCCAGCCACCAATAATATCCTGAAAGTGTCACAGCTGCTGCTGCGCTGCATCTTGTGCCACTCCTTCTGGTATCATGTTGTGACATTGCATGTGTGCCTGCCCCCTCATACTCAGATATATATATATTTTAAATTATTATTATTTCTTTTACTCAACATGGGCAATACTCCTTTATGATGAAATATCAGTATATTCCCAAATTTATTGATAAAATATTATAAAAAAGGGGATGGAAAGGGGGGATGGCATTTCTGCAAGGGGGATGATTCTGACAGTTTTTATTTTAGGGGGGATGCCATCCACCCGCATCCCCCCTCAATTCGAGTATGACACAGTCTGTATTGAGACTTCTGCCAGGCTAATTTGTTATTTGTGGTGTGTTAATGTTTGCCTTTCCTCAGGTCTCTTGACACAAAAAAAAGCTGTTTTCTCTCCTACTCTGCTGTCCAGTGCGCAAACATCTTCTCAACCTCTCACGGCTGGTTTATCTGTGCTCATATGATGTACTGTGTAGCACCATTGTGCTGTGATGTATTACTGAAGTATGGACGGGGAATTGACGTCTTGCAAACTGGGTGTGATGTGTGTGCAGACCCAGTCGGGCATGGACAGCATCCCGATTCACCCTAATTCACAATAGTCATTTCTTATGTACAGTAACTCCACTTTCTACGAGTACAGGTACAGCTCTCTCTCTGGTCCAGCCAAAAATATAAGCCTAAGTGCATTAATGTATTCTGTGTTTTGACCTTGGCACGTATACAAATAATGGTTTCAGGTAAACTGCTAAAATGTTACAAACTGAATGCATGTCATTCTGGCAAAATCAGTTTAAGTAAATCATTTTTTATGAAAAACAATTTAAATTGGAGTGGTCTTGTGAAATGACCTCCACCAGTGGATCTCATCTGTGTTCACTGTAGTGAATACTGAAGGCTAATGTGTTGTGACACGGTTCACGAGTGCTGCTCAGAGATTATCGATGGTGACCTGAAAGAAGACTTGTGCTGTGTAAGAAGACATTGTGTGCAGCACCTGATAATATTTCTTGCATTTAACTGAAGTGGCAAGAAAATGTGTGAGGGTTTTATCAGCTGTTTTATTGGAGGTCATGTTTTTGTTCACTTGGCTACTCTAGGTTCGTACAGATTTTTCACCTCAGCTTCCAACTAAAATAGGATGGTAAAATCAGTTTAAAACATTTTCTTTAAAAACAGCTCAGTACTGCATAAAATCTTGACCTACAAGAAAGTGATGACAACAGAAGTGAATATGAAAGTTCAGTACACTGTGGTAGCAATGACACAAATTTAAAGATTTGTTATATTTTCTTGACAGAAGCAGAAGCTGTGAGCTGTGAGCAGACTGTCAGGGCAGAGAACTCTCGTCAGTGATGGACTCCTGTGGTTTTTCAGTGAACAGTGGAGGGCCGTGCTTCTCCTTGGAGACTGTGGATCAGACAAAATAATGAAATAAAGAGAACAGACAAAAGCTGGTCCACAAATGCCTCAAATGAGTGGAATAAAAGGATGTTTTTGCTGCTGCAGCCAAAGCACACTGAGCCTTTCACTCCATCTCAGTCCACACTGGACTTCAGCATCTTGTCCCAACACAAACATTAAATACCAATAAATGTGAAATAAACTTTTTTAATGATGGGAATCGATCACACACACATACTCGTCTCTCTTTAGCCCTCCAGTATCCCTGCCTGCTTTTTGGAAATGAAGGATGGGAAAGCATTTGTCCCAGCGTATAATTAGGCAGCCAATTAACTGATTCAAGGGAGGGGTTTTCTCTCTGTCACATCACACACACACACTTCTGTGATTCTTCACACAAAGTTTCCTTACACGTCCAAGAAGCAGAGAGAGAGGAGAGATGTGTTACTACCTCTCTCTCTCTCTCTGTCTGTCTGGCTTTGTCTGGCCTCCTTTTTCCCTGTCCAGTGAAAAAAAGAAAAAGGAGGAGTATAAAAAACCTACCTAGGATTCCCTGTTGGGCCAGTTCTTCCTCTATAGAAATCAGCCGGTTGTATTTAGTCATCCTCTCAGCACCGCGCAGACCTCCCAATTTGACATAGTCCAGTCCCAGACCCACAGCCTGAGGCAGCAGAAGAGCAGCAAACTGAGACAGAAACTGGTGCTCAGGAAAGGTGTGTGATGCCACCAAGGGGAAAGAGACAGAAACAAGGACACTGTCTCTGGGCTAATAATGATGAGTTTACTCAAGTATTTTGTGACATGATGAACTGATGGAAGGTAGAGGGGGAAAAAAAAGTCAGGTCCAAGTACAGTTATGAATGCTGATGTATGGGTGGAGGGGGCGGGGATGTGGTAAGGATATGTGTGGAAATGAGGGCAGCTAAACGTTAAAGCTGGACTACAACGCTCACACACTGGGCTCTGCGGTGTTGAAACGTAGGCATGTAGGAATTTACACTGCTGGTGCTGGGCTGCAACTAATAATTACTTTAATTAAAAAGCATCTGTATATTATTTTCTAAAAGTTTTTGTTTAGTGTATAAAAGGTCAGACAACAGTGAAAAATGCCCATCACAATTTCCAAGAGACAAAGTTGACATTATTCTTGACAATTAGTTAAAAGATGTTCAGTTTACCATCACAGAAGAACAGCAGGAGTTGAGATCAGTACATTTTTGATATTGTGGGATAAGAATTACTTAAACTTTATTAATTACAAATAGTATAGTGTGAGGTTGATTTTCATTTTCATGCAGTGTTGTTGCATTCATTTGTGGTCGTGAAAGCACACAACTCATAATATCCCCACACTTGCTCCCTAACCTGCAGGAGAAATGGGGATGGAAGGTTTTGCAACTCTCACGCAACACATTACTGCAGATGGCTGCTGCAAACTGGTGAAAAGCTGCAAAGCCGTTATCTGATGAGAAAAATGACAGGAAGCTGGAAAAGAAAAATGAAAGAATAACGGAAAGGACTCACGATATCTGGCAAAGAGTAATCACTGCAGGGCTCATTGCATGTTACTCCCATTAACACTGAACCTGGCAGATGAAAAGACACACATGGACATTTAATTAGCACTCAATCCACCACAGACGCATCATTTAACAGATTAAAGGGGTAGGATGTTAACATTAGTAACCTATGAAAATAGTGTTGGTTTAGGCAATAAAGTCACAGTTCAGGACAAATCAGCTGTTTCATTCATCAGTCACCTTCAGTCGCTTGGCCACCAGCTGACTAGTGAAGTTTTATCATAACATAATGCAGGTAGGGAAAAGCCATTTTAACAGGATACTTCTCACGGTTTCATCCACCACCCCAACATATTTGGTATTTTTGATTTAGCTAAGATTGTTTCTGTGTTTATTAAGGCGGGATTCATTAACACTTTTGTCAGAATCTTTATTGCTGCTCAGATAAGAGCAGAGCATTTTCTGCTAAATCTAACTGTACAAACTTTTGCCATAAATGACCAATTCCTTGATATAAGTGTGTCTGAACTTCGTAAAATAGAAGGAAAACACTAAAACGTAAAAGAAAAGAAGTGAATATTATGGTTAATACTATCAGTGTTGGAATATACTGAAGTGCTTGATTTACATGTTTTCTTACTCTGTGTTATGAAGTGGTAGCTGGGAAGAAGACCAGGATAATGTTCTCCATTCCTAAAAGCCTCATGTCAAGCAATCTGTTATTTTTATTGCTAATATAATGCAGTTATGGAGATATTGCTGAAGAGGCAAAGCCACCACTGGGTTAGATTACAGTGTGTTTCTCGTATCGATCATCCACAAGTCCTTCTAGAATATATGAAGGCTTTTTATTCAGCTGATTGTACTGACTCAAGTTATCACGGCTAGCTGTGTTACAGTTGCTTTCTTCAAGGGCTTAAAACTGCTGCAGTTTGCTGAAACAAAAATATGAATTTGATCGTTCCCACAGGAGCAGCCAGACCTGTGTCTGAGCTCACAACCCACGTTGCAAATACAGGACACAGCATTGGTGATGAATCTGAAAGCATGCAATATGCAGAGCTTTATCGTGAATGCAGGAGGAGCCTGAGAAGGTGAAGCTGGTGAAATTATTGGTTCAGCAGTAGCCAAAAGCACATGATGTTGAGCAGTCATCGATGCAGAAAGATGACACACTAAATTTGTTTGCCACCAGTTTTGTCATATCTGTAGCATAAGAAATGCACACCAAAGAAAAAACTTCAGAAGACTTACAAAGAATTTCCATGCTTGATTAAGCTGTTGGCTTCTTTCCAACAACTCATACAGGCAGTGATGTGATGTGCATGCAGTATACTTCTATTTCAGACTGACTTTACAAGAATTTCTCTTTTCACTACATAGAAACATGTTTGTAATACTTTATAAATCAGAGTTAGAAAGTCAGATAATTCTGTTTTATATTTTGAGTTGAATGTGACTTTGCTTTACCCCGGCTCAGTAGATCTGTTACCTCGGTGTTCTGATGTGATGTGGATCAGATCACTGACTGTGATCTCATTTTTGTGTTTTGAGATGTGACCTCTGACTCCAGGAAGGGCTGGGGCCTTTGACTTGTAGGTGATGTCAGAAATCAGTGAACATGAGTCTCCAATCACATTAGTCAGCTTTTCCCACTGGTCTGTGTCCTTACAGAGCACAAATGCACATACATAAGAATAATGACACACATTTGAGTAAAGAACAAAGGTACAAATGATCATATGTGTGCATAAACACATACACTGTAGACATACAGACATTAGGATCTTCACAACTACCAATTTTTATCAGTTGCTAAGTTTTTCGAAACAGTAGTTGACTAGTTGACTAGTCCTTCTGTAACAAAGGGCACAAAGAGGGGTTCCGAGCGATAAAGATTATATTCTGTATCACAGAGGGTTCAAGCGTTTCACTGTGACATGTCAAACTATGCAGGATTACATTTTTTAATCTTGACTAGAAAATAATTAGCATACCAATGTGGCTCTTCTAAGCAAAAGAATAGCTAGCTAAATAAGCAGTTGTCATCGAAGAGATGCCATCCACGACCGACTGACTGACTGACTGTTGCCTATGGCGACAACTAGTGGAAAAGGTAGCTAACTAGTCCATTAGTTGGTGAAACACCTAATAGCCAATATCTGGTAGAACAAGATTTGTTGGTAAGAACAGTTAGGGTCAGAAAGAAGACAAAAGAAAGCCCCGGTTTACTTTTACTTGTTTTCCCCTGGAAATATTGACTGATCAGGGTAGGCCTGGGCAATATATCGATATTGTATTGTATCATGATATGAGACGAGATATCGTGACCGATTTTGTATATTGTTATATCGTGATATGACGCAAGTTTTGTCTTTCCCTGGTTGTAAAAGCTTCATTACAGTAAAGTGATGGGATTTTGTGACCTTGTCAGACTGTTCTCACTGTTCTTTTATTTACCTTCACCCACTTATCCACATTACTGATGATTATTTATCAAGAAATGTCATTGGGTTCATATTTTGTGAAATCACCAATAGCCATTCTTACAATACTGTCTCAGTGTCGAGGTATTTGGTCAAAATATTGTGATATTTACTCACTTTATCACCTCAGCCACTCCCACCCCCCCTTTGAATGCACAACAGTCAGTCCTGACCTACATGATCAATGGTTATTGATATCGACCAAAATGAAACTTTACTATCATGATAGGTTTTTCAGCTGTATCGCCCAGGCCTGGATCAAGGTAATAACTTCAACTCAAAACCTCTTAAGCCAATGGAATGTGAACAAACTGCAGATTTACAGGTTACAAGGTTTACTCAGACAGTGAAATAAATGCTATGTTGATTTGTCAATGAAACCAGCTCAGATTTTGGACAAGTGGCACACCTATCTCTTTACTTACAACTAAGTTCCTCAGGTCTCACACACACTTTTCACCATTTAAACTGCTATTTGTTAATGAGATATCACCTTTAACTTTCTTGAAGGAAATACGAAAAGGTGAAAAAGATAAAGAGCCTGTCAATCAGTGTGGGCGCCAGAACAAATATCCAGGATGGGCAAAAAGCTTATAATCAAGGGGCACATTCGTACTAAAGAAAGAAAATTAAGGAGAAAATGCATTAATCAACCATCTGAATTCAACGTGCAAACCAACAACTTCATGCATTATAGCTGCGCCAACTGTTGGACATGACATGTACTTCTTCCTCATTTTTGCCAAGAGATTAGAGTGCTCTCTTCGTACACACTACAAAGTCAGAGACAGCATGCATGCACCTGTATTTCAGATTCAGCGGTCCTGTTCTATCAATGACACACAGATGCACAGACAAAATGAGAGAGTGACAGAAAGTTGAAGAGAATGAATGAATGTCAGACAAAACACTGACACATAAGGGGCACAGTGAATGGAGTGGGGAGGTTACTGCCCCCTGGTGCCCCCTTGAGTTGCAGACACTGCTGCCAATATTGCCAAGCACTTCAGATAACACAGACAAATAATATATGACCAGGAGCACATGGTGGCCTCTCAACAACACAGGAAAATATGATGGAGCTGCTCTGGAGAGTAAGTTTGATCAGGCACAGGCCTGGACATGCCGCGGAGTTCCAATGTCGCTCTAATGCCTCTTACACACAGCAGTCTTACAGTAAACTTGGGAGCAACATTAAAGTTGATGTATGCAGATGATGTGATGATAATACCTACTATAGTGCAGGCTATGAGGCAGGCCAATGAAACATCTGTAGCATGCGCCGCATCAGTGTACATCATCCATGTACCCCACTAAATTGGTAAATAAAAACAATAAAGCTGAACAAGAACCTAGGTGGCTAGTGGCGGCACGGTGGTTTAGTGGTTAGCACTGTGGCCTCATAACAACTGGGTTTGATTCTGGGGCAGGACCTTTCTGTGTAGAGTTTGCATGTTCTTCCTGTGTTTGTGTGGGTTTCCTGCGCGTGCTCCAGGTTCCCTCATCATCAAAAAATATGTCTATAGGTTTATCTCCATCAGTACCCAGTCTGTACCCTTGACCGAGGCACTGGCTCAGAATCTGGAGTTTGTCCCCGGGTGCTGGGCTGTCGCTGCCAGCTGCTGCTCAGGGATGGGTTAAATGCAGAAAACACATTTCACTGTATGCTGTATATGTGACCAATAAAGCACCTTTACCTTTAGTAGCAGCGTGCAATAAAATGAAAGAAGAAGACAATGTTGAGGCTGTCGAGGTGAGAGAAAAAAAGCTAACCTGGGATGCCAATTTTGCAAAGGGAGCCTGAGGTAAGTATTGATTAGCATGCTAACCCTCTCTGTTTGTTTGGGTTTAGCGCCAGTCCTGCATTGATCGGTGCATCATTTCATGCTGTGTTTCTTTTGTTTGGTTAGTACAGCGGTTCCCAAAGTGGGGGTCGGGACCCACCTGTGGGTCCAAAGATGCCTTTCAAAAAACAAAAAAATTAATAACTTAAAAAAAATAATAATCTAAAATTGCATATTTAACTCATACTTGCACAACTTCTATTGATATTCTTGCTTAAATTACTTTGAAACAATAATAATATTATGGCTGTTAGACTTTTGTTCTTTTGTCTTGTATTGATGCCTGTGTTTGCGAAGGCCTAGTGCCATCTGTGCACAGCCATGCACAATTCTATATGCCCCCTCCAGGGTCCATGGGGGTCCCCAGTCTTTGGCACTATCATTTTGGGAGTCGTGGGCTGAAAAGTTCGGAAACTCCTGGGTTAGTAGACATGGGTTGTGGCAGCTGTCATATTGTGAGATGGTCATTCTAAATTTGTGACACTGTCAGAATTCTGTCTCAAGCTATCTTTGGTCGCAAGACCAGGATGACGACTGTCTGTAAACCCCTCTCTCTGTTATGGAGCCATGACCAAATATACTGGTTTGTTTAGTCATCTTTGGTCTGGGACCAGCAAAAATGGCTGAGTTTGTAGCACGCTTACCTCAGGCCCATGCAGATCAGTCAGGTGAGAAGCAGTGAAATCTGAGTGCTTCACCATTTTTATATCACTGACCCTAATGCAAAGCCAGCCAAAGCGTGCCAGCCCCGTGGACACGGAACAGAGAGAATGTTGCCAACTTTTTAAGAAGTTGACCACAATTCCAAAAAAAAGGGTTCCTTATTCAGGTTTCCTTTCAGACAATTCCAGTTATTGATACCCCATTTAAATGTTTAGTTTTGTTGTTGGTCAAGTTTCCCCTTTAAAGATTTCGATGCTCTGTAGAAACCCAGTGTTTGGGGCTAAGTGCCAGAGACAGAGTGAAGAGCAGGTCAGAAAGTAAAGATTATATTATATTCTCGCTTTTCTTTTGTTTTTTTGTTATTTTTTTAATAAGATTTGTTACCTCTCTCCTAAACGGATCGATTAAGGCCACAACTGCTGGGTATCTGCTGATCAGGTTTTGGTACATCTCCACTAATTCATCTGGAGACTTCAGAACTCCTGTTGCAACTTCATACTTTCCTTTGGACTAAAAGGAAGGGGGAACGTAAAAATAAATTTAATTCACTTCACTGCTTTCTATCTCTATCAGCTGTGCCATTACTATATTTACATGGGAAGTGATCTCTTCAGCTGTATGCATATGGAACTTATTTACAAGAGAACTCATACACACTCTCAAAACACCGACTCACATAAAGCAAGCAACTACAACTTACAAAGTCCATTAGCACAGGGGCAGCACAGTTTAGTGCAATATGGATATCTGTTCCCAGTGCCAGTCCAACATTAGTGCAGGCTTCTGTAATCAGATCCAGAGGTTGCTCGGGACGCTCGTAGCTCACAGCTGGCGCTCCACTGTCACACATTGCCTGGGTGAACTAAGAGCAGAGAAAACATGCACATATTTTCTACACATCAAACTGTAATAAATACATTATCCTGCAATGTTCTCTACTCCCCTTCACTGTTGTTCTGTTGTAAAGTAGCATAGCTGAATCTGCATGTGAATGGCAACATATGAGTATTGTTATAGTAGTTATATTGTTATAGTAGTATAGTATAGTTATACAGTGCAAATGGTGATGAAAATAAAGGTAAATAGGAAAAGTACTGGCAGCTTTAATAAGGGTATCGACATATCCCCAAGCCTGCATACCTGAGTTCATTTAAAGATGAAGCTGTGAAGACTGAATATAAATAATCTTTTCTGTATGGATGTTTTGGAAAAGAAAAAGCCTTAAATTCTGCCTCAACCTTCCACATTTTGTGCTCTTATAAAATCTGTCTGTCTGAACTCATATCCTATTCTTACAGTGAATAAATAGCAATGTCCCTCACCCCAGCTTTTGTCGAAGTGTTTATTATTCTCATCATCTCCTTCTGCAACTCAAGGATCATTGTGATGATCTGTTGAAGAAGTTCACAGTTCAGTGTGTTTAATAAACGCTATAGTGAAAATTAAACATAGAAGAATTGACATGACGTACCAATAATGCACCACATCGGGGCAACAACAAAGGACAGAACTTGCACAATAAATACTAACTTTATACAGTGAATAGGTCTGTACCAACAACCAGACTGAACGTGTAACAACTACACACAAATGTGATAGAGCAGCAGTGCGTACTTGTTTGACTCCTTGTCCTGCTTTGGGGATGAGAATGATTTCCTCCAGTAAACTTAGTTTTCCAGGAGAATTCTTCCCACAGCTCAACAAAGTTACCAAGACGACAGGAATGTGAAACTGTGTCGGAGCCTACATAAAACAGTTTAAGGCATTGTAACATGTTGCTTCCAGTATATTTCTTGTGTCAGTACATCTGTTTGTGCTGTTGTGTTCAAACCTTCCTGGTCCCCAGAGCTGATATGTATTTGTAGAGAGGGACACCCTGTATCTGTGCCCCAGTTTTAGCCACAGCCAAAGATATAGAGCCGATGGCCAAGCTCCCGGGAAGAACTTTTTCTGGTGGCTCTGCTGGGGGAAATATCTTCTCTGTTGTATTGCTCTTTTTGCCTGTGATGTAAGCACAAGAGAAAAAAACACAGAAACTATGAAACAGATATTCTGGGTTCTTCATTTGTAATAATAAGCATTTGATGCCCTTGTACAGGGCAACTTAAAATGAGCAACAAAATTAAGACAAGGTCAGACCTACTGATCGTATCCAAGGGACCGGAAGTCCAACAGCAGCAACAGAAAGCATTAAAAGAGATTCTTAGCATAAATCCATTCGTCCATCCTTTGAGGAGTCACTCCTGATCTCAGCTGATCAGTTAAATCACATGCAGGTAGCCAGTCAATCACAGGGCTGACACACTGAGGCAGAAAAGCTATTCACACTCACAGATGATTTATTGTTGCCAGTGAACCTAACCTGTGGTGTGGCTGGGTGAAGGGATTAAACCAGAGGAAACACATAGAGGTTTTAAAGAACAATGTAACCTTGCTAGGGGAAAAAACCCAAAATTCTGATGGCAACTACAAAATCGAGCTGTTTATGCATTTAGGGGTCTCTTTGTATACCGGGGCAATGACTTTACAAAGGCAGTGTATGACTGAATAAGACACTTAGAGCTCTACTTTCACCAGTCTGGGCGCAGCGCAGACACAGGTCTAAGTTCTGAGCGCAAGTAGGAGTAGCAATCTTTTTGGGTAATTTGGTGATCAGAGGTTCAGAGAGGTTCGGGAGGTTCAGGCTCGTAATGGAAATTTATTTATAACATCACTGACGAAGAACAATGTGCTCCTAATGTCACTGATGTTGTTCTGTTAAAAGCAGAAACATTCCAGATCAGTTTAGCTGCTTCATATCTGCAAACTTCACAGGTAACGTTTGACCTGTTATCACACAGCAACACTGATCATGCATGTAACAGCTCACGTACGTAAATAAAAATTCACAAACCTCACAGAACACAAGTCCTTTTGTAATCCAAGAAAAGCCTTGTTTTTTAGAGCTCCTTATGGTTAAATCCAAAGTAGAGATCATGTACATGTGCTGTCTGTGTCAGGTCCCATTCAGTTGTTTAGTTTGTTTGGTTCTTGACTTCCTGTTTTATTTTGCTAGTATTCTCTCACTTCC
>JAPQLA010000003.1:1537563-1551682 GCA_029822935.1 Naso vlamingii | reverse complement strand
GATTCCTCGTGTTTGACCCAGTTTGTTCCCTTGTGATCTGTTTTTGCCTAGTGATTTGGTACTTTTGCCTGAGACTCTTTTTTGCTGGTTTTGACCCTTGCCTGGTTTTGGACTCACCCTTCTGCCACATGTTTTTGTACTTTTGCCTTTGCTGACTGCCTTTTTGTGTACTGACCCTGGGCTGTTAATAAATACTGTGTCTACTCACCTGTCTGTCTCTGGTCTGCTCTGTGGGTCCCAGTTTGTCTGTCTGAACCTGACAGTCTGTCCCAGGCTGATTCTTTAAGTAATTAAGAATAAGATATGATACGATTCAATGACTAGAAATCACATAGTTACCTTTTTTTCTTTTGTTTGGCCATAAATGGAGGAAAAGAAAATGCTTATTTCTATGCAGCGGTAGAAGAGGTATAACACTAGAAAAGACTGATACACTGAACTACACAAACAGTATGAAAAATCCATCCACATAACCAAGTTTGATGTGTTAAAAACAAAACTGTATATATATATATATATATATATATATATATATGCTACTCTGCCGTCTGTTCAATGTGTTTATTCATTTAATCACGCTTATGTAACAGCACTGAAAAGCACTACATAAATAGATTTTACTTGCTTACTTCAATCACATTCTAATTGCTTATTTTAATCTATTGTTGTAGTATTAAGGTGCAATATTACAAAGATTTTGACACTGTCCAATGACAGTGACACTGTCACTTTGGAAATAAGACAAGCTACCTCAGGGTCCTCCTTTAAAATGCATTTAAAAACTCAGAATGGCTTTTAACTGAGAGGGTTTTTTTGTCAAGTTAATTTTATTTATACAGCACCAAATCACAACAAAGTTGTCTCAAGACACCTTACATTTACAGAAGGTCTGGACCCCACTCTATAATTACATTTTTTAGAACTCGGTGACAGTTGGAAGGGAAAAAACTTTCTTTAACCAAGAAGAAAGATCGGAAAAGATTTAGACTGAGAGTTTTTAGGTTTTGTCTTTTGTCTTTGGGTTAGAGTAAGTCATTCATATCGCACTGAGCTTTCATGTTTTTATGTCTGTAAATCACCTTGTTTTCAAATGTTTGTTTGAAAGATGCTATACAAATAAAGTTTTATTATTATTGTTATCATTATAATTAATATTATTATTGTTATTATTATTAAATAATTATGGACCTTACTGTATATTAGGCTTTGACTATACAGACAGTATTTGTTACAAGAACACTTTTAATGCTGCTTTTTGTCCTTTTGTAGGATTTAACAAAAGTGACTCTAGCGAAATCCTTTAGATTCTAGATTAGAGAGCAAAAAAAAAGAAGAAGAAAGTTTTTAAAATGGGAGCCAGAGACAGTGCATTAATGTTACAACACTTTTTTTAGTTCATATGCTAAGATCCAACTCATTTACATATTGTCTCCATGTAAATAGAACAAAATCTAAAAAAAAAAATGATAGGCTCAAGCATCCACTGCAGAAATGCAGGTTTCTCTTGAAACCTAATTTAGGAAACTATCTTATCTCAATGAAAATATCACTGAAAGAACGAGTAGAGGGGAGAAGACATTAGCTTAAACTAAAGATCAGAATGAATAAAGGTCTTGAACACAATCTATACCTCATTTCAGATCAAGTGTGAGGTGCTGACCCCAATACAGAACAATACTTTCGAACAATGGAAATGTATCTTTAAAACACAATGGATGTTTGGGAGGAGCGCTTCCTGGACTCAAATTGTGTTTGTTTGACATGGGCTTTAATGTAAACACAAAACTAGCAAGAAAATTCAAAGTAATTCTTTTTAAAAACTATTTATATGCCTTTATTGTCTTGGCATGACCATGCCTTGACAATAATTAATAACCATCTATAAAGTTTACGAAGTCACAGTCATGCTTCAACTTACTTTTTTGGAGTTCATGGCTCTGAGAGTTCGGTATTTGGTATGGTTAAAAGCTCATGAAACCCAGCATCATGTTGACTTAATTCTGATGCGATAAAGAGTCATGGAAAAACTAGAAAATTCATTTTCACATTGAAGAGCTGAAGGGAGGGACAGGCTTGTTCAGTACTGGCTGCTTGTACAGACTTTAGAACTAACGAAATTGTAAAACTGACACCAAACATTGAAAAGTAGCCTACTGCTACATGAGTATTCACTGTCCTACCTTTTTCAACAGTCTTCTTGTCTTTTGTCGGCGCAAGTAGTGGAGGGGAAAGCACCACCTCGGGATTGCTGAGTGAACAATTTTCCTCCTTGCTCCAGATGTCTTTCTCCTCTACATAGCGTTCCATGAAGAAGTTGCTGAGCAGTTACAGAAGAGAACATTTGAGATCATGAACACTACAAGCTCTACAGAAGGTTTTTAATGCTGCAAAATGAAATAAGGCATCAAATCAGTGACTGGAAGTGTGGGAGCTTCAAATATGCATGGCACCTACAGATGTTTTCAGGTAAACCTCAGTTAATAATAATGAAGGAGGTACCACAAGGTTGCGTGCTTGGTCCAGTATTATTTAAAATCTACATAACAATAACACAATAAACTTATAATATCCATTAATATCTGTTTTTATTCAGATGACAGTGTTGTATGCACATGGATCTTTTTTAACTAAAGGCATATCCATACTCCACTCTGCCTTCACCATTTTTTAGACGTCTGTCTAATGTCCAACTTGTACTGACTAATAAATAAATAATATTTTGTACTGAATGAGATTAAATGTGTTTTACTCTTGGTGGCCTGATTAGCACGAATAAGTGCCAGGAAACTATTGATTTTGTATTATTATTATTATTATTACTATTATTATTGTTGTTGTTGCCAAAATGCGTTTCTTGTGTATTTTTTATATTTTTGTTTTATTTCTCCTGCTGTACACAGGCCTTGCAAAAGAGATCCTGATATCAATTAGATTAGCTGATCTGTTACATCTGTCCCTTGAAGTTGTTTAAGTTGTTTAGTGTCTGTCTGTCACGGAGCTGCTTCCCCCTCTCTCTCTTTCTGTCTCTCATTTTGGGTGTGTGTGCAAGGAATTGTCTGCAGGTGTAGCACGCGCAAACCAGTTTTGACTTACTGCCATCTTTGTTGGTCTTTTGGCAAATTAGTAACTGTTTTTTTCTGTGTTTTCACTCCTGCCTCCCTGACTCCAGCCCTGATAATCCTCCTCGTCTGCCAGCCTGCTCCTCTGCCACCTCCTGCCAAACAGCCTTACACTCCCACCTCAAACTTAGAACACCCCCCCTCGACCTACTCCACTCTGCCCCATCTTCTGCAAGTTTTTTCTAAATAAAATCCCTTGATGATCCTGGCTCCTGGTGCTCTGCCTTGGGGTTCAGTAGTGTACTGCTGCTTAAGATGATCTATCTAAACAAACGTACTACAACTAATATAAGATGTGTGATTGAAACTTTTCATAACTGTTCCTGTTGCACATGAACGGAGCGCTGCACAATGTGCATGTTGCAGGTGCAAGCAGTAACTTTTGTGAGAAAGTATTCCAAGTTAACATTTATTCCAAGCTTGATCATCATTAGGACATGAGTTATATGCGCATTTGTAAGACCTCAAACACTTTCTATAGAATAAATATTCAATTCCACTGCTGCAGTATATTATTTCACATCTTATAGTTCAAATTTGGATCCAGTGCAAGACAGGCGGTGCATTGTTCACCCCAACCCCCAAGCCACACTAGCGCAGAGGAACTCATTAAGCCTTTCCAGTTGGCAAGTGCAAAAGCAACCAATAAGTGGAGCTCAGTGCATCATGATGATATGATAGGCTGTGACAATAGGTTAACAAGAGCAGAGCATTAACCTCTGCATGACCCCATTCTGGGGGGGTCACCAAACAGCAAACTACATGTAACCTCATTGGATAATAATGCAAATAATAGGATTACTCATGTATTTGTTTGTTTGTTCACCTTGTTCTTTGTAATTTACAAGATTGAATTCCATATAAATGTGAACTACCACCAGATCAAGGTGCTAAGTGCAATTTTTTAATCCCAGTAGTGTTCATTCAAAAAAGCCTGCAATTCTAATGTATTGTAATGCCTAATAAGTAAGCAGCCCTACAAACAGATACAATGAAGATAAAATTTGACCATAACTTGCCAAGTGCCTTTTAGCTTCCTTCCACAATTTATTCCTGTAAAAGCTTCAATAGGAGCACTTACAATAAAAGACACCAAAATGTTTCATTAACACTTAATTATTTCAGACCAGTGACTTTTGAAAGCAAGTTGAAAAATATTCAGCAAAATGTAAAATAATTATCACTGAAACTACACAAATATCTAAATTTGTTTAGCAGAGTGTCTCAGACAGTAGAGCAGAGCTTAGTTTAATTTCAAGACACTTCCAGAGATGAAACCCCCTATAGTAATTTGAAAAAGCACTTCAACATTACCTGAGTCTATGGTCAATTTGTGATTGGTCACAGGGGTTTTGGTCATTTAGCATGTTGTTCAAAGGTTCATTGATCCATTGGATAGCAGTCATCACATGGTCAGCCCTCTCCTGACTCTCAGCTTTCCAGTCCAGTAAAGTCTCCTTAGGTCCAAAATGGCCGGAGACGGCAGCTGAGGACATGCTCTGAACACCGTGAGAGGGAATAATCTTCAAAATGATTAAACAAGCAATGCCTCACAAACTTCTTACAGCTGTTTTGAATTACATGATGAACTAGAAGGCCTCAGCATTGTCCCAGCCTAAACACGAATATTGTACATGCACTTGCACTCGTTTTTTTTATACTATGTGTTCATTTGTGTTGAAGCATATAGCATGAACACAAGAGTACGCATAGGCATTTTAGAATGATCATTTTTAAATTAAACTTGAGGTTCAGACTATGATAGGTTGAATCACAAAGTTGAATCTGCTGCTGTGCCACTGACACAATCACCTCCACCTAACCTGCAGCAGTTGGTCAGAGAGAGGAGGACATGAGTTAATATCTTCTATCTCCACATCATTGCACTGCTTTTTTCTGTCACTACACATTACTGTTGATGCAGAGGACTGACAGTGGGCCCCTCCATAATCCTAGAGCACAGCTGTGTCCTGTTCACTTTATACAAAACAAAAGCTTGATTCTTTGCTGAAAATAAATGAAACAGCAAAACAGATGTTTTGTGATAGGTTGCTCTGGTTCCACTGCCTTTGGATTCTATATGGAACTTCTGTTTTAGACAAAGCAACACAAGGAAACAGTTAGGACTCTTAGGACAATTTGCTTAAAGGGGCAATAAATTACTAAGGGTGGGGCACTAATCTCTGTTTAAGAAACATTTACAGAATTTTATGGTAATTGTTATGTCACTGTTTGTTTTTTGACTGTTTACAAAGGAGACGGATCTAACTGAGCAGACAGGCAAAAAAAAAAAAAAAAAAAAAAAAGGGTAGAAGGAGCTCCATGCCAGCATTATGGCATTATGTGCTACCAAAATGAGAAAGCTGATAAGAATTTTTCATAAAACTTAAAAACACCAATGACTGAAATGAATGGCCTGCTGGAGGAGATCAGGTAAAGTCACTCTTTGTCCTTATTTAAGTGCATGTCTCCTAAAAATGGATTGTTTTAATTGTTTTTATTTGTGTGCATTTTTATTTGTTTAGTATTTTAATTTTGTCAGATGCTATTTATTTAGAATTCCCTCACAATACAATGAATATGCTCTAAAGGCACTGAAGAACTGGTTTCCTCCTGACAAAGACTGCCTTGTTATGGCACTAATACTATTGAGGAAAAGCGTTGATGCAAGCCTGTTTGTCAGGCTCTAGGTGTGTGCCCTGAGTGACCTCACCATGACCTCAGTTCATGGTGTCACATCACATCTATTTGGCTTTTATGATACTGTAAAAACTGAAATGGCAAGGGTCAAGGGTCATGTTCTGATTGCTACTTATTGCCCGCTTCTTGCCTCCAGCTGCCTCTTTCCATCACAGCATAGTGCATGTCTGAGGAGGCCCCTCACCGTCATGTCAAACCATCAGCACGTCACTGACCAATCACATCTCCTTTGTTATGTCTGCTTTTTTTACGCTTAATGCAAAACTTGAACTAGGGGTAGTGACAATGACCGCTATCAACGATAATTGTGATATTTAAGAAATAAATATTCATATTGTGTTAAAAATACACATGAGATAATATTTTGTAAATGATACAGACCTCCTAAACCATTTCTGCCAGATATGGTTACACACTCTATCTCTCAACTTTCCTCAGACTACAGGACATGTTTGTCTGTTAAAATGTTCACTGTGTCAGATTAGGCGAGTAAAGAGTCATAAATTCTTGCAGTGTGGTAGCTGAGAGACATGACAGACTACACGCTGCTCCCCAATCAATCATCGTTTGCAGCTCATGACGTGCGTGACGTCACCAGCAAGGAAGTGTTCGCCACTGACTACTACTACTACTGACCAGCCATCACAGGAGGTAAACAAAAAATCAAACATTCTAGTCTTTCTGTCGTGAGGCGTCCTAGATGCGGCATTCAGTTGTCGTCCATTATGACACACTACGCGAGATGAAATGATCGATTGTCGCGCCTGATGTTCATTGATCATTTCCAAGTCCACCTGACACCCTGCGTCTGATTTCATGAAGTCTGACCTCGTCATAACTCATGTTTTGAGAGTACTTGATGCCAAAAAAGATAAAAAACTCACATCAAATAATGATGAATGATGAACTTGACAGACAGTAATTTTTCTTTTTCAAATGTTCTATCATAATATCTTTATCATGACCTCTTAATGCTACGATTATCATATAAAGAAAATCTGATACACAGGACTGAACTTAGTACCCAGAATCTGCCACGATTGATTGCCATTGTCAACCACAGCAGTTTTTATGGAAAAAGCCATAATTGCAACAGTCAATCTGTTATATTGGAATAGATATGAACTTTACAAAGGAAGGTTGTGTCAGCAATCAAAAAGGCAAAATATGACTCATGAAATACCTTTTCTTTGTTGCAGACGATGCAGAAGACCTCTGTCTCAACAGTTAGTTGTCCTGCTGCATCATAAACCTTCCTTCCCTTTAGTCTGCTGATCCTTGGTGGCATAGAGAGGTTTGTAAAGTAATTTGCCTGGAAAGACAGGTGACAGTTTAAAAAATTTGTTACATTTTTTAATATCTTTTGAGGACTCTTCTTATTGTTAGGCATTTGAGCCAGAGAGGTATCACTGAAGGCTGGTTTCAGAACTCATGCCCTTAATTAGAAAGCACCGTACAAAAGAAATTTGCAGAAAAATTATATCCATCACTTAACTACAACACATACAAACATTTTACATTAGAAATTTATGCATACATACATTGATTTTTAATTGATGGATTCATGCAAAGATTCGTAGCGGTGGATCATTTTGTTTTGTTTTTTTACCCCTGATAGCTACTGCACAAAAACTACTGCTCTGATACTCTGATGACAACACTTTTCTAAATTCAGATTTTATGGATATCATGGTGTGTTCTTTATAGTATGACAGTTTCCTTAAAATATGATTTAAAGAAAATTGCAATACATCACCTTGCTCACGGTGTTGCAATATATTACAGTATATCGTATTGTAACCCCTTTATCGTGATACATATTGTATCAACCACGAACCAAACACACATCAGACACTTCTTGTCACATCGTGCCAGGAATCTGTCTGTTTTTGGCTTTTCAGTTTAGTTCCTGTTTTATTTTGAAATGTGTTCTCCCTGTGTATTGTTACCTTTACTTCCTGTGTTTGGCCTACTTTGCTGATTGTGTCATGAGTTTCACCTGTGCCTTGTTTTACTCACATGCAATTAGTCTGTCATCAGTCTTAGTGTATTTAAAGCCCAGTGCTCCCCCTGTGTTTAGTTGTCAGTTCATATGTTGTTGTCCCATGTGTGCCTGTTTCCTGAGCTCTTCATGTCTTCAGGGTTTGTGGTTTATTTAGTTTTTGCACTTAGGGTTACTTGTTTGGTTACCTGTTGCTTTTATTGGACTCTGATTTGCCTGCCTTGGAGCGCTTTCACACCTGCTTTATTTTGTTTGGTTGAAATGAACTTGAGTGTGTTTCCCCCATTTGGTGCGGTTCATTTGTGCGGGCCTGAATGCAGCAGGTGTACTCGTGTGCACACCAGAAGTGGACCAAACGAGTGGACCGACACCACTTGAAGAGGTTGTCTTGGTACGCCTCCAAACGAACTATGGTGCGGTTCATCCTCAAACCTCAGTCCGTGCTAACTGCAGAAAGCACTGTGCATTTTTGGACTAGCTCAGCTTCCAAAGGCAGTCACATGCATTTCGGAATGTGGAAGCATTTCCCTTGTCACAACAACAACAACAGTACACCGGCATGAGTGTTTACGGACAAACGCAGAGAATGAAACAATGTAATATCCGCTGAACCCCACAGTTGCCTCTACATTATAAAATTAATCTTGGTGGGTGTGTTGTCTGTCTGTTTTGGTCCACTCGTTTTGGGTTGATTTGATTTAAACCGGACCTTCCTGGTGGGAGGCTCCCGACCTGCCTGCTCAGAACCAGCGGCGACAACAGGCAGGCACTCGGTTCCAAACAAACAAGACGCACATGGCGGAGCCAGACGACCAACCAAACGGAGAAGCAGTCAGTTCAATTACCAAACGTATAAAAAGAAGCTTTTTAAATTCCATTTCCTTGTCTCTTGAGATGCTAAAAAAGATTCTTCGAAGAACCCACAAAAAGCTGGATATTCACGCTTAATGTCGTTTGTTTTAAAACGGGTAAGTTGGGTATGTCCTCACCTGTTGACATAGAACATTATTGACGTAGTCTCATAGTGATTTTTGAATTTATTCCGTGTTCTCTTAGCTGATTTATTAGCCTACATGACAACACTGACTATTGTAATTTGTCACAGAATTCCATATTACCAAACTGATCTGTCATGTTGGGGGGCGGGTTTGTGTTGCAACCGCTGGTGGCTATTTATGCTCTCGATTATGGCGGTACACTCTGCCCTTGCTGGTCCCGTCATGTGAACGGGAGGGTACCGGGAGCTCCAAAACAAGCAGACCCTCTTTTTACATTCCCCGAGTTTGCCCACATGGCAATTCTGACCAATCGGTGAACAGTTCAGGATCTACGATATCGCTCCCACCCCAGACACATCGCACCAATAAGTGAAAGGTTGGGGGGGGGGTCTTTTTAGTGACTTTATTGAGCCAATAAGTGAAGTGCAGCTGAACTTTGGTTCACTTCAGCATGTCATCAACTGATTCAGACTGGTAAATAAATAGGTGTGAATGTGAACCAGACAAGCTAAAGAAAAAAAAAATTGCTTTGGTGCGCAACAGGGAAGTGGACTAAAGACGGACTATTATGTGTGAAAGCGCCCTTAGTGTCTCACATTCTGGATTTTGGAGCTTCTGTTTTGTTTGGAACAATGAGCTCACCATTAAAGCTCACCTTTTTGTGGATTACTTTTTAAGCAGTGTCTTGCATTTGGGTCCTCTTTTTGTATAATTGTGACACTTATTGTATAATTGAGTTTAATTCACTTGTAGTACAATGCATTTACAATTACAGTGTATTTCAGACATTGAACTTTGCCGAATGACCACACTGCCACCATGCTGCCTTTTGATGAATTTACTGTAGGCAGTTTATTTTTGACGTGATCTGGCAAAATTCCCAAATAACGTTTCTGCATACTGAAATTCAGGTGATCTGAATGAACACTAGACTTCTGCACCACTCCCTGGCTCTGTATTCAGGCTTTAGAAAATGAGACCATGAAGAGAACTTTTCAGTCAATCATGGGCCATTTCAGAGGCGTATGCCTGTGGCTACTAGGGGTGGGACAATTAGAAAATTTCATGTCAAAATTATTGTGTCCACAGTAACTGCAATAATTCTAAAAAATCAATTGAAAAAAAAATCAAAAAAATGTGAAAAAACATACTGTAATTACAAACTATTGAATCATGTTCATAGGTGACATATTTTTTGTAAAATCACGATATTGATAAATTATAAGGGTAAATTAAAAGAAATACTGTATTAGTGAGTCTACTCCGCTCTATAGTCCAACTATAGTCCAACTTGCACTGTAGCGTGGACTATTCACTATTACCTAGCATGAATAGTGAGGATTACATTAGGTTAATCATAGCAGACACTTTAATTCATGATTATAGCGATTATGCGATTAATTGAAATTCGCCACGATTAAATTATTGTGTTTTCAATGGTGACTAACAATAACAACAATAATCGTCTGGCTGCTCTACACTTCTTGGTTTCAGGTAATGTCGCTATTTAAGCTGATTGACTGTTGAAACAAGTGATGTGCCTTCCATTCTAAAACTGGCCTCTGGTGACTTGACAAGCTGAGTTGCAGGCAACACTGTCAGCTGGCTTGAGTCGAGCTGAGACGGACCAGTTTACAGTGCTGCCTATCTCAGAACCCATCGGCTGCATTCGCCATCTGAGTTCCGGCAGACAGCGATACAGCCTCTGGGGGCAAGCCCCATTACTCTTGAGCTTCCATTGGAGGAGGCGAATTTCCATTTCTGACTTCCTTCTCCGCATGCCGCTCGCTCTTTACACTCTGTTTTAAGCCCGACACGAGAATGGAGTTGAAGTTGAGAGACCACATCTATCAGCGGATCTTTTCATAAGTAGCCAGTTTACACCCCCTTGACAGTTAACAATCCGCCATTAATTACGCGGACGACAAAAGACTACAACTGGAAACCAGGGCTTTTCCGGTACCAAGATCGCCCTGCCTCGCCTACAGACTCTACATTCAGTGAATGTAGAGTCTGTTTATACAGACTACACTGCTGCAACTTTCCCTGCAACCGTTTGGTCTCCTTGTGAATCTTTGTTGCAAACTGTGCTTGAAAGAGCGAAAACAAATGAAATAAAGCACGAGCCGGAGCAAAAACAGGGAAGGAAGGCGGCAAATCGCTTCCTTAGGAGTCCCATGCTACAGCTAGCTTGATTTCCAGACATTGCCGACCCTGGCTCAAAGGACCAATAAGTTTGATTCTGTGGCATCTGGAGGTGAGGTTGCAAATTGCCATCAAGGGAATTCTTCCCCCTCACCTGTCCTTTTCCAAGTGCCTGCAGTGGAGTACAGGTCATGTTAACGTGTGTAAAGCCCTCTCTGGGGCCAATGTTTGTGTTCTTCATCATGGAATACTGTAGAAACATGGCAGTGCAACGTCATGCACTGCATGGAAGACGATCTGACGAAGGGTTCATTCAAAAGTAACAAAGAGACTTTTTTTTTTCCTAAACACGTAATGTGATTATACATTAATGAAAATAATGTAGAATTTTAATTTTATATTTCTGCCAATATTCCCCTGGATCGGACTTACTGGTTCTGTAAAACCAACTTTCACTCACAAAACAGACCTTGTGTAAAAAATTAGTCAGGCAAAATGGATGGCTGCATTTGTAAAATGAGTTTACCTTTATTCATACCAACACTGATGGCAGAGAGCTACCATGCAACATTATTGCAACATTGGGAGACATTTGGGCTTCAGTGTCCTCCCCAAGAACGCTTTGACATGTGGAGAACAGGGAAGGTTGTTGAAGGGTTTTACACATTTGTGCCTAAACATTAGGGCTGCACAAAAAAACAAAAAAAACTAACTGTGATTATTTGGACTGATATTGCAATGTGGTAAGGGATTATTCTCCTTTACATTGAAAAACAGGAAAAATGGTTATGATGTGATTTTTGCAGGGATCTGTACAACACAACGATAATATTATGTAGGCCAGCACGACTCTGCAAGACCACAAAAATTGGATTAAAATGGTATTCTTGGGGGTGTCCGGAAACTCAGTTGGGAAAACCGGTGCCCCATGTACAGAAGGTACGTCTGCGCTGCAGCGGCTACAGGTTTGATTCCACCCCCGGCAAGTTCCAGTGTCATTCTCCTTCTCTCTCTCCCTCATTTCCTGTCCATATCTTCAGCTGTTTGTCAATCAAGGCTCAAAAAAGACCAAAAGAATTTTTTTTTTTTGGAAAAAAAAAAAAGGTATCTTGACACACACTTTTCTCTGTAACATAACTGAGCCTCCATGCAATTTGAAAATTGCAGTAGTCCATACTGCAGTTTTAATTAAAATTCCATTCATTGTGCAGCCCTGCCTCATAAGCTTTCTTCTGGTGCTGTATTGCAAATACAAATTATAAGGGCAGAAATGAGAGCAGACGTTTAGGTGTCATATACAGAGGCTGAGAGCAGCCATGGTTGCTATTATCTTTTCTCATTCTGTTATCTCAAGATCACAAATTAATCATTTTGTTATCATGGGATAACAGGAAAATTTGTCTGGTGAGCCTTCATCATGAAATCGAAAGCGAGTGTCTGGGGGGGGGATTCATAACTGAACAGTAAGGAAAGGTAACCTATAAATGTGTAGTTTTGTTGCAGACAGCGCAGACAGCTACGATGTAAGGATCATAAAAACATCATGTTTATGATAATCAAAGATGTTGACCAACTGCGATCTCTGCATCAGCCAGCAGCTGCTCAAATAAAGCCTGTATTATTATAATGGTAGAGAAAAAGACATTATTCAGGCCATGAGGTTTTCTGTGAGACTTGCACATCTCAATGTGTGACCCCACAGGATCTCCACATAGACACTTTTCAGCGCCAGTCCTGATCTTTGATTTAAAAAAAAATTATTAGTAAAGAAGGAACAACCTTTTATTTTGATAATGGACTTTTTGATTCCTTTATCACATTAAAAAGAGCCTTGTTATCCTGTGATAAACCCAGATAACAGAATTTTAAGAAGAGATAGCAGCGACCATGGCCGCTCTCAGCTTCCGTAGTCATATTTGTATTGCATTAAATGCTCTTTGTAATTGACAAGTAGGCCTATGACGAAATAGGAGGACATGAATGCTTGAAAAGTGCAATTTAGCTGAGATTATGTTACTTAAACCAGGCGCTGTATGTGTGCAGAATGAGGTGAAATGGCTAACATTAATGTTGGTATGTTGTTTATTGTTTATTAGGAACCCTTATTAGCTTATGCCGTGACATCATCTTAAAAGTTAAAAACACTTATAACAAATATAAAAGAACAAAATATACACACATGCAACAATTACACCAACGGCTTGCACAGCCAACACAGGAGGAGAGGAGAGGAAGCTCTGTGCCGTACGCATTCACAGGATCACAAAACACAGACATTAGGCATGTAGTCACTCTGCAAAGACTGTCCTCTCACACAGTGCACAGAAAACACACTACATCATGACATCCATCACCATCAAGACATGAACCCGCCCGATCAAGACAGAGGCTCCTGTCCACATCACACGTCCCTGCAATCCAATTAGTCAATAACACACATGGAAATGGAAAGTAGCCTACAACAGTCCTCAAACTTAAACCATCATCTCATGCTTGTCTATAGATTTAATTGCTTTAGGTGCTTTTACTGTCATCTTAAAAGTGCCTCTTGAATAAGTTTTATTAGTATGGTTGAGTAAAGAGTTCTATTCTGTGATGGCCCTGTAAATTACAGTCGGTTTGAGAAGATTTGTTCTAGGTCTAGGTAGCGGCAGATATCCTGAGCTAGCTCGTCGGGTCCCATTGTTGTTTGTAGTCGTAATCATGATGGAAAATGGAGAGGACAATTATTTGAAGTGGAAACCTGTTTCCTCTTTTTCTTTTTTAAATCTTATTTGGTGGTTTGTGGGCATTTTCATAAACAGAAACATTCTTAAAAAAAAACGAGCTGAAATGCCTTTTCCAGAGCGTCCACTGCCGTGTTGTGACGTATTCGCTATTCAAACAATTAAACAACCAATGAACGGGCTGTAGGGGCGGGACCTAAGCTGGAGAAATCTGGTTGTGTTGTTGTTGGTAAGTGTTGTTGTTACTCCTTGGCAACCGTTGCTAGGGCTTTTTTTTGTTGTTGATAGTTTGCTAAATTTAAACACCAAGCTAACTTTAGTTTATTTAAAGGTTAAGTGTGTAGAAATTAGTATGATCTTTTGATAAACATGGAGTATAAATATCATTAAAATGTTATAAATAGTGTATAAACACTTTTAATAATAAAT